>ML835179.1:34917-73224 GCA_009831015.1 Picea engelmannii
GAGTTGAAGTTTCAACCACCACTCCTCTTTCATTTACTGCTTCTTCTCAGGATCCCAATGAGGCTAAATGCCCAGGGGATGTTTTATGTTGCTGGCGTCTCTTCGAGTCAACCTGATGCCTAGAAACTGTGGTGGTCCCTTTCTGCAACTAACACTGGTGTTTTGGCCTTCAACACAGACCTTGTGAGATTTGCGCCCACCTTTGCACTTTCAAAGCTTCAGGCACCAAATTCTTCTTCAATGCACTTTTCTACATGCGACCTCGGGCCATGACCTAGCGCTTACCTCCACAGGCACTTCGAGATTTCACCTTTCAGGGGTGCTTACCTCACATGAATACAAATCCCTGATACCTGATTTGACGAAATCACCCTACTCAGATCAACGGTCGGGCTTTCTTTCCATCCGATGGCTGAGGCTCTTCGGGATGAGCGCAAATATTTCCACACTATCTCGGGATGCGACCTTGGGCCCTATCCCCGAATGTTTTGGGACTTCGCTTCTTGGGGAGTCGAAGCGTTGTGCGCTTTCCTCACTTCAAAATTTCGGAAGTGGCATTCTTCGCTTTCCCGATATGTGCGTGCCTTATCACAACGCGCCCCGACTTTAGATGACACACATTTGTGGGTTTTTAAGCCCCCTTCTTTCGCATTTTGTCACCTAAGGGCCAAATCCAAAGGAAAAAAATCCCCCTGGAAGAATATGTGATAACAAACCTTTTCTATTGGGTGGGTGGGTGGGGTTAAATAGGGGCATTGGGACAATAAGTAGTCTACTTCATGACCATGAGTAAGAAAAAATACAACTTGACTACTTGCCTTACTTAGAAGGGGAAGACATACACCCTTCATGCCTTCATTTGATAGGATATGAATTGATCATCTCATTTGTTAGGTACCACATCTTATTATAATAGCACAAGCATAAATATTGCAGTGAATAACAATGGATTCAACAATAGAGAATAGAGATGCTACAAAGAATAACAATGAAACAACAAATAGATGGATTCCACAACGCTAGAATAATACCTTTGTTGATAGGAAACAATGTTCACTTGCCTCTTCGAGGGGGAAACCTCTAGTAGAGAATAAATCTATTGCAATAATTCTCAAGACAAATCCCTCTCATACATTCTACTCTTATTTATACTAATTCTATCTTCTAAAGAACATTCTAGAGGAAGATCTTTCTAGAAGTGGCTTCTATTTGGTCTTCTTACATTGACTTGCTCATATTTATTAAATAGGACTTATTAACTAGTGTTGACCTTTATTACATGGAAATATAGTATTATACCTACATGAGAAGTTAGGGGGTTAGGTCCCTAACATGCCCTCCCCCTTGAAAAATAACCTTGTCCTCAAGGCTTGAGATGAGGAAATTCCCGGACAATAGTGGCCGGCTCCTCGCTGACATCTTATAGAGTTGTATCTTTCCACTGCACTAACATCTCCTTGATGGTGCATTGACGGAGATGATGTTAGCATTGGTCCAAGATTGCCTATGGCTACAACCATATGGAACCTTCAACATCCATCTCTGGAAGATTGGTTTGAGTTTGGCACTTAGTTCCAATCACCTTCTTTAAGCATGAGACATGAAAAACATGATGGACCTGAGAATGTCTAGGAAGTGCTAACTGATAGGCCACTGGTCCCACGCGCTTGAGAATTGTATAAGGACCATAAAATTTGGGAGCAAGCTTCTGACAATGCTCAACTTTGATTGAAGTCTCCTTGTAAGGATGTAGACAAAGAAACACCTGGTCTCTTGTAGCAAATTGGCATTCTGAACATCCCTGATCTGCTTGTTGTTTCATATGATTCTAATCCATGACCAAATTGTCTTTGAGAGCACAGAGAATGGCGGGATAAACTGTAATAGTTTTGTCAACCTCTTGAACCTTTGAGGCCCTTGGTATGTAGGAAAGAAATGATAGGGGATTTTGTCCGTATACTACTTCAAAAGGAGTCATGCAGGTAGAAGTATGGTAAGATGTGTTATACCACCATTCATGTAGAGGTAATCATTGATCCCATTGATGTTGCCGGTCAGATGAAAAACACCTCAAACATGTTTCCAAACACTTGTTGACAACTTCAGTTTGGCCATCAGTCTGTGGGTGATAAGTAGTACTGAGATGTGATTGTGTGCCCTAGAGCCTAAAGAGTTATTGCCAAAAATTGTTTGTGAAAGTGGGATGTCTGTCAGATACAATAGAATGAGGCATGCCATGAAGCTTGAAAACATGATCATTGAAAATCTGAGCCACTGTGGATGCTGTGAACAGGTGTTAAAGAGCACAAAAATAAGCATATTTGTAAAGGATATCACTACCACCATGATGACTGACTTATTTTTGAATTTAGGTAAGCTCGCAACAAAATACATAGAAATGTCCCTCCAAATAGTTGGTGGAATCGAAAGTAGTTGTAGTGTGCCTGGATTTTTGACAGTTTCCCCCTTGTTGCATTGACAAATATCACATTTAGCCACAAAGGTGCGAATGTCTTGTTTCATAACCTCCCAGAAAAAATAACGTTTGAATCGTTCATAGGTTTTGGTAAACCCAGAATGCCGTGCTGTGGGTTAAGAATGAAGCTCAAAAATCACCGTGGATTTAATTTGTGACTGGTGGCTTAGATATAGATGACCTTTGTAGCGAAGATCTTCATTGTGCCAAGAGTACTGTGGAGAAACTGGAGAATTTTCTTGGAATTGTTGGATCAGTCGAGAAGTTTTGGGGTCTTGCAACCATTCCTGGTGAACAAATTGGAGCCAATCTGGGACAATGAAGAAGAGGGAAAAAAGGGATCCTTCTTCTTCGTACTTTATGGACAAAGCATCAACCACTACATTTTCCTTTCCCTTCTTACAAATGATCTCATAATCATAGCCATATAGCTTGGTCACCCATTTTTGTTTCTCCTGGGATGAAATCCTCTGTTCTAGGAAATACTTGAGGCTTTGATGCTATGTTTTAATTTGGAAACATTGCCCCAAGAGATAAGGGTGAAAATATCCACAACATGAAGAATAACCAACATTTAATTTTCATAGATTGATTGGACAAGATGTCGCTCCAAGAGTTGTTTTCTAGTGAAGGCCAAGGGTCTACCCTCTTGCATGAGTATTGAACCAATGCCTTTCCTGGAAGCATCACATTTGAGGACAAAAGTCTTTGTGAAGTCAGGAAGGGCCAAGAGAGGAGTTGCGCACATGACTACTTTCAATTCTTGAAATGATTGATCAACTGCTGGACTCCAAGTGAAAGCATTATTTTTTAGAAGAGCAGTAAGAGGTGCTGCAATTTTTCCATAATTATTAACAAACTTGTAATAATATCCTGTTAAACCTAGAAAACCATGCAAGCTATTGATATTTTTTGGACACGACCAATCCTTCATAACTTCAATTTTCTTAGGATCCACCCTTACACCATCCTTTCTAACAATATGACCTAAGTACTCCAGTTATGAAGCTCCAAAGGCACATTTATATTACTTGATAAAAAGTTGGTGCTTAGAGAGTAGACTGAGAACTTGATCCACATGGGTAAAATGGTCTTTCCATGTTTTACTATAAATGAGAATATCATCAAAGAAAACTAGGAGAAAATGAGGGAGAAAAGGACGAAAAACATGGTTCATGAGACTTTGGAAAGTGGAGGGAGCATTGCATAGGCCAAAGGGCATGACCAAGAATTCATAGTGACCCTCATGACTGCTAAAAGTAGTCTTAGGAATGTCTTCCTCTCGCATATATATCTTGTGGTAGCTAGAACGACAATCGAGTTTATTAAAATACTAAGCACCACTTAATTCATCCAAGAGATCACCGATGAAAGGAATGTGGAATTTTTCTTTGATGGTGAGTTTATTGAGGGCACAAAAGTCTAGACACATGTGCCAAGTACCTTCTTTTTTGAGCACCATGACCATAGGGGAAGAATAGGGGCTTGTACTAGTGCAGATAGCACTAGAAGCTAACAATTCTTGAACAATTTTCTCAATTTCATTCTTTTGGGTAAAGGGATGAAAATAAGGGTGAACATTGGGAGGATGAATGCCGGGGATGAGAGGAATGGAATGATCATGAACACCACGAGAAGGAGGAATTCCCCCAGAGTGGTAAAAACAACTTGGTGTTTGGAGATGATACATTGGAGGTCAGGATGCACCACATGTGTCTCAATTGCTTGAATAGAATGGAGTTGGGAAATAATGCTGAAATGACCTTTTTTGAGGAGATTTTCCATTCGATGGGAACTGATGATCTCAAGGGAGCCTGCTGTGATTCCTTGGAATTTATGTTGTTGGCCCACCTGTTGGAATGACATGGTTAATTCCTTAAAATCCATGAGGATGGGATCAAGAGTGCATAACCATTCCACACCAAGCACAATATCACAACCACCCATGTCAATAGAAAACATATGATATTTTAGGTTGAATTGCCCAATTTGGAGACACACATTTTCACAACGCCCCCCGCAGTTCATGTAACCTCCATTGGAAATCATGATTTGAAAGTTGTTGACTGCATGTATATAGCAATGGGTTTCTTGGGAAATATTACGGTGAATAAAATTATGAGTGTTGCCACTGTCAATTAAGATGATGAACTTTCGATTCTTAATGTAGCCAATGAGATTGAGGTTTTGGGGAACAAAGAAGCCAGTGAGAGCATTAAATGAAATGACCGGTTCTACTTTTGATTGGTCAAAGGGCGGGGTAATATCAGTTGGCTCGAGTAACTCTACTATAGGGGGGGTCTCGAGCTCTTCTTCAAAAATATCCCCAGAGATGGCCATAAACAAATTTTGTTCCTTACACTTCTGCCCCCAAAAATATTCGTCATCAAAATTATAACAAAGGCCCTTGAGTTGGCATTCCACCATTTCATCCCAGGTTAATTTCTGGATCTCAAGGGGAGTGGGAGGAGGGGAAGGCTTGGTAGGTCGAGTGAGAGGAACAAAGTAAGGTTTGCGGGTCTGAGCAAAGGAAATTTGTTGGGCTTCCTTAGCACCTTGACTAGCTTCCAACCAAGTGTGAGGGTGAGCCATGAGGACCTGGGCTTGAATTTCCTCTTTGAGGTCACTGATAAAACATTCTTGGAAGAAGGCATCGAACATGCCATCCATTCTGAAAGCCAAGTGTTCAAAGGAAGATATGAATTCTTCCACTGTGCCAGATTGCTTCAACTTGGTCAAACGACCAAGATAGTGGGTGTTAGTGTCAAAGCAGTCATAAAGCCCTGCCACAAATTGAGTCCAAGCAACATACCCCTGGAAATTATTTCTATGCCATTGACACCATTGCCAACGTTCCATATCCAAATAAAGAACACCATAACAAAGTTTGTCCAGATCATCAATAATGCCATGAAAGGAGAAATAATGTTCCTTTTGAGTGACCTAACCAGTGGGATTGAATCCATCAAATTTGTTCACTTCAACTTAGGGAAGACGGGGGTCACGAGGAAGGGAATTGGAATGAAGGGCCATATTATGGGAATATTTCTCACCTTAAGAGTGGGAAGGTTGTTCAAGGGAGGGAGAGCCAAGGGTTTGTTTCAACCACCAGGTGAGGGACAAAAAAATCACCCTTAACCTCTACCAATTCACCTGTAATTTTGGCCTCAAAGGTGTCCAAGCGAGAATTATTGGATGCCATTTCAGAGGTTAGTCTTTAGATGTCTACCCTGTGTTTTTTGGATTCATCTTCCAGGTGAATGAATTCTAGGTTGGGAGTGGTGGCCATGGGTGGAGGGGAAGAAAAGAGGGGAAGTGGGTCCACAAAAAAAAGAGTGAATGATATATATGAATATGTTTAGCGGGAAAAGAGGAATGCAATGAGATAGGTGTCAAATAAGGGTGTCAAGTCCACAAAAAAAAGGGTTGAAAATGATATGTACCATTGTGATCAGGATGAAGAGAACAATCCAAGGGGATAGGTCTCGAATAATGGGGTGGGTAGGACCCATACTCTTTTTTTACTCTTATGGAGTTATAATCCGATTTGAATAATATTGCAGTGATGAAATGGCCAAATGATTAATAGAAAAAAAATGTGTAGGAATTTCCCAACCAGAATGAAGGAGGCACAGTTGCATGACATTATATCTTATTTGTTCTATTTCTATTTTCGTCCCAAGGGTTAGGGTGTTCAGGGTTTCTACAGATAAGGGTTTTCCCTGTGCTTTAGCTCTTTGATATATGTGTGGGGTCTAATAGTAGTACTCGACCCAATATCTCAGGGCACCAACTAAGGAGGCTAGACCGTGCCCTTAGCTGTACTACTCGACTACCCAAGTACTAGAGAGTATCTTCCCAAGCGTTGTTCTTGGTGGCACTATAACAATAAAGCGACCGATCGGTTTATCTACAGAGGGATTCAGGGTATCTAGGCCAAATCCGTATACATGTGTTGTTTGATTGATCCAAATTTTATGAGTAGAATGAAATGAATACATATTATTAAGAGATGCTTAAAACAAAATAACAGAGATACAATAAAACTGGTTTTCTATTTAATAATGAAATAAGCTGAAAACTATAAAATGCAGTGGAAGCAAGCTTGCTGGAATGGTGGTGGTTTATCTTTGAGAAGAGGTGTGACGACTACGCTCATTCACAAGAAGATCATGAAAATGAGGCTCTCCAGGCCTTTTTACAATAAACAGGAGTTAAAAAAACCCTAAACATCCAAAAACCTAACCCTAGGAGATGAAGCGCCAAAAGTCATGTGGGCCCCGTTTGGGTAAGTCAGTACATCAACTTCCTGGGGTCGTGAATTCTGCTGTGTGGAGAGGTCGACCATAGAGACCCTGAATGTGGCTATGATATTTCACTTATTCCGAGAGAGAATCACGAACACGACAAACTTCCCCGTCTGAGAGATGACCTTCCTACATTGCTTATCAGAGATCAAGGAAATAACACTAGGTGGGATTGCCTCAGGTATCATGTACAATTTCCTGTTCAAAGTAATAATAACACTACGAGGCCTAGAATCATATACAACATGAAGTTTCCATGAATAAGGTTGGCCGAAAAGAACATCACAAACTTCGAGAGGAGAAACATCACACAATACCTCGTCTTTGAAGGGCTTGATTCCATACGACAGTCAACACTGTTGGTTGACGCGAAGATCGCTTCCTTGGCGGAGCCATCCAATGGTGTAGGGTTGTGGCTGCGACATTATTGGTAGGGCCAACCGCTTGATGACCTCTGCTGAGATGAGGTTCTTCTGGATACCTCTATCAATGATGAAGTGCAGTGGGGTGCCTTTTACCCCCATCTGTGAATGGAAGAGACACTCTCCTTCTTCTGGTTCACCAAGCTGGATCTTGGTGGTAGCAACGGTGGCACTGGGTTCCACATCAATAATCCATCTTCCCCTTTCTGGTTCTAGCTCAGAGTTAGAATCCACATCTGATTAAGAGGCTTTCACTTCGGCCACCAATGATTACTTTGAGTGACAGTCAGCAGTGTTATGCCAAGGGCTCTTATGGAAGTCACACCATTTCCCGGTATCTTTCTTTGTCTTTCTGGTGTCCTTCTTTTCTTTCGGCTTGGACTGGTTGTCCCGATACTATCCATATTTTCTTTGTCCTTTTTTCTATGGGTTGGGGCCTCCCTTTCCTGGATTTTGTTGTGAGGGGTTCCCAGGTCCAAATAGCCTCATCTTTTGTTTGAGCTTCTGCTCGATTTTGACGACATATCTATAGGCTACGCCCAAGGATGAGATGTCTAGAAATTCCATTTTGGTCTGGATGTATCTATGCAGAGCATCGTGATACTTGAGCACCAGCTGTCACTCTAAATATTTGATACCCAACCTTGTGCGCAAGGTATGGAAGATATTTGTGAAATCTAACACTGCTTGGTCTCTTTCTTGCCGCAGTGTGGTCCATTTGGTATATAGGTTGTCATAACTTCCGATAGGGTAGTATTGTTCCTTAATAGCATCTCTGAAGGATTCCCAGGTGGTCATGACTGAAAATAATGAGGGTTCCTCTATTTCCTTTTGCTCACAGAATGTTTCCCACCAATCTTTGACATGGGGAACGACTTTGAGGAGCACAAAAGTAATCTTTTCTCTATTCGAAAAGTTATGGATAGAAAAATACCCTTCTAGTAGATTCAACCACTTGTCTACAACATCTGCATCTATTTTGCCTTCAAATATAGGAATACCAAAGTTTATTTGTACCTTGAAGGGGGCGGTGCCTCCGTTCGAAGAAGATGCATCGCTTGTTGGTCACTGTCGAAGGATTTGCGCGAAACTATCCATCATCTCGTTCCTCTGTTGTGTGAGGGATTCCTTAATCAAAAGTTTGAAATGATCTCCTGTCCCGTCATCTTTTTTTTCTCCTGCCATGAGAGGTTGCTTGGGCGTGCGAGAGATTTTTTCTTCAAGAGAAACAAGCTCGAGACCCAACTCTTTGTACTCCGACCTCGTTGGGGACATGCATTAAGATGACAAGGAGAAGACCTCTCTGATACCACAGATCCATATTTTATGAGCAAAATGAAATGAATACAGATTATTAACAGATGCTTAACAAAAAACAACAGAGATACAGTAAAACTAGTTTTCTATTCAGTAACAAAATAAGCTGAAAACTGTAAAATGCAGCGGAAACAAGCTTGCTGGAATGGTGGCGGCTTATCTCTAAGAAGATATGTGACGACTGCGCTCATTCGCAAGAATATCATTACAATGATTCTCTCTAGGCCTTTTTACAATAAACAGGAGTTTCAAAAACCCTAAACATCCAAAAACGTAACCCTAGGAGATGAAGCACCAAAAGTCATGTGGGCCCCGTTTGCGTAAGTCAATACATTAACTTCCTCGGGTCGTAACTTTTTCATACGATCTCCGTTTTGGGCATATGATATACCATTGGAAATATCTATCCGAGGAATACAATATTTGCGCAAGATACCCCAAAAAACATTGTTTAGGGCCTCAAAACGACTATGGAAGTCCAGGACTCAAAAACTGCTAAAAACAGTAAATTATCAAAATTGCTAGAAAGTTGTTTTGAGCCAGCTAGAAAAGGTGGGTAGCCACCAATATCCACCTGGATCAATCCTCCCTCCTTATGAAGCAATGGTCTCCATTTCATTGAGGTCCCCCATTAGATGAGAAAACTTCTGCTGAATTTGGCCCCGGGTGAGCCACTTGCCCTAGTGCAGGAGCTGCCCTGCTTTGATGACTCGATAAAGATGGATCCTTTGTTGTCGAGTGCCCTTGATCTGTGTGTCCACAATATGATCATTGGATGCCTGTTGTAAGCAGTTGAGGTTGATTTCTGTTGGTGTCAGCTATTCTGTTACTTCTGAGGTGTCCAATAATGGTGGAAAATAAGGGCGAAGGAGATCCATGTTGAACACTAGGTGCAGGCCAAGGAAAGGAGGAATGTTGAGCTCAAAAGAATTATCCCCCACAGCCTTGTTGATAGTGTATGACCCATAACATAGTGGGCAAAGTTTCCGATGGATTCCTATAAGGTGTTCTTTTTGCAAGTGCAACCAAACTTTGTCGCCCACCTGAAACTTTATGGCACCCGATGTTGATCATGGCGTTGTTTGTACTTGTCATTGGAATTTTGTAGGATATCCTGAACCTGTTGGCGGATGTACTGGATCATCTCAATGAACCTGATGGATTTTTCAGCTTCAGTTGGAGCAGGAGATGAGTCCATCGAGGTGACCACAAGGGGAAGTGAAACATCTATGGGACTCAATGGTTGGAATCCCAACCCGACCTGAAAGGGGTTGTGGCCAGTTGAGCTATGTAGGGCTCGGTTGTAGCTATTATGGACATAGGGAAGGCACTCATCCCATGTGTGGGGGTTCTTTGAATTATACATGTGAAGGATATGCACAATCATTCAATTTACAACCTTGGTTTGGCCATCTGTCTGGGGGTGGATGGTCGTGGATTTGGTGAGCTTGGTGTCTAGCAGTGACTAGAAGCTCGACCAGAATGTGCTGAGAAATCAACTATCCCGATCTGAGACAACAGTTTGTGGGATTCCAAAATGTACCCAGACTTGTTCAAAGAAGAGCTTGGCAATGGCCTCTACTGTGATGCTCTTCTTGCAGGCAACCATAATCACCATCTTAGAAAAGTGATCAACAACCACAAAAACAAAGTGATTTCCCCTCTTGGTGGATGGGAGACCCGACTTGTAGTCCATTGAGATGGATTCCCATGGTCTGCTAGGAGTAGGAAGAGGGGTGTACATGCCATGTTTCTCAGTGGTTGGTTTGGCAATAGCACAGGCAGTGTAGGACTTGATATACTTGCTAACCTCCTGTCGAAGTTTTGGCCAGTAGAAATGTTTCTCTAGCATCGCCACTGTCTTTTCGACACCGAAGTTTCCTACCACCTGACCGTAGTGGGCTTCCGAGATCATCTTCACTCACTCGCTTGATGGAACAAAAATATGGCCCAGATGACACAATAACCCATCTAGAAGATGGAAATTATCGACAACTGCATTTGCACCCAACATTTGGTAGGTGTTGGAGAAGTCAGGGTCTGTCGCATAGAGTTGGGGCCATCCATAGGACTCATGGCCATAAGAGTCTAACACCGTGGTGAGTGCCACGATTGGTGGTCTACTGAGGCAATCAACGACGTGATTGGTGCTTCCTATTTTATACTTGATGTTGAGGTGGAATTGTTGCAAGTATGTGGACCAATTTTGATGGCGGTCATTATGCAATTTTCCCCGTGTTTGCATGAATTGTAGTGGCTTATGATCAGTGTGGATGACTGTCTCCTTCCCAAGAATGTAATTTCTCCACTGGAAACAGGCTTGTACAATGGATTACATTTATTTGTCATAAGTAGGGTACTTATAGACATTATTTGATAGTGTCTCACTATGATAGGCCACAGGGTGGCCGTGCTGAATGAGAATGACGCCCACAACATAGTTTGAAGCATCTGTCTCAATATCAAATGGATGTTGTAGGTATGGTAGTGAAAGTATTGGGGCTGAGCACAAGTGTTGCTTCAAATCATCGAACGTTTGTTGTTGGGACCGGCCCCACACAAATTTCGCCTTACCACCACCCCTATTTATTTGGCTGAGGGCCCATGCAATATGGGAGAATCCCAACACGAACCTGCGGTAGAAATTGGCAAGGCCCAAGAAGCTCTGAAGCTCTGTGAGTGTGGTTGGGGCTGGCCAGTCACAGATGACTTGGATCTTGGCTGCATTCACATGTACGCCATGATGATCAATGATGTATCCCAGGTAATGGACCCTGTCCATGCCGAAGGAATATTTTTCTAAGTTAGCATATAGCTTGTGCTGCCGCAGGGTGTGCAAAACCTGCTGAATATATTGCAAGTGTTCGACCCAAGTCTTGCTGTAAATTAGAATGTCATCCAGATACACCACTACAAAAGTATTGGTGAATGGTCACAGGATATCGTCCATCATCCTTATGAAAGTGGCTGGAGCATTTGTCAAACCAAAGGGCATAACCAACCATTCAAAAAGGCCTTCCTTTGACTTGAAGGCGATCTTCCATACATCTGTCTGTTTTATCGGGACCTAGTGGTAGCCAGACTTCAGATCAATCTTACTAAAGTATTTGGCCCTTGTGAGTTGATCAAGGAGGTCGTTGATTCAGGGAATCAGGTACCAGTTTCTGACTGTGATTTTATTCAGAGCCCGGTAATCAATACAGAGTCGTCAGGTTCCATCTTTCTTCTGTACCAACATGATTGGGCTCCCGCAAGGTGATGAGATGGGACAGATGTGCCCCTTTTGGAGCAGTTCTTAGATCTGTCGCTTGATCTCCTCATTATCTAACAAAGAGCAATGATAGACTGGACCATTGGGAAGCGGTGCATCAGGGGTCAGATTGATGGGGTGCTTGACCTGGCAGTGTAGAGGTACCCCTGTAGGTGAGGAGAAGATATCCGAATATTATTCCACGACCTTATCTACTTGCTTCTGCTATGTGGAGAGGTCGGCCCCAGAGACCCTGGATGTGGCTCTGATCTTTTGCTTATTCTGAGAGTGAATCACGAAGAAGACAAACTTCCCAGTATGAGAGATGACCTTCCTGCATTGCTTAGTATAGATCAAGGAAATAACACTAGGTGGGACTGCCTTGGGTATCCTGTACAATTTCCTATTTAAAGTAATAATTACACTACGAGGCCTAGACTCATATACAACATGACGTTTCCATAAATAAGGTTGGCCCAAAAGAACATCACAAACTTCAAGAGGAGAAACATCACACAATACCTTGTCTTTGAAGGGCTTGATGCCATATGACAGTCATCAATGTTGGTTGACGCGAAGATCGCTTTCTTGTTGGAGCCATCCAATGGTGTAGGGTTGTGGGTGTGACGTTGTTGGCAGGGCCAGCAACTTGACAACCTCTGCTGAGATAAGGTTCTTCTGGCTACCACTATCAACGATGAAGTGCAGTGGGGTAACTTTTACCCACATCTGTGAATGGAAGAGGTGCTCTCCTTCTTTTGGCTCGTCTGGTTCACTAGGGTGGAGCTTGGTGGTAGCAACAGTGGCACTGGGTTCCATGTCAATAATTTGTCTTCCCCTTTTTGGTTCTAGCTCAGAGTCAAAATCCACATTTGATTCAGAGGCTTTTACTTCGACCACCAGTGGTTGCTTTGAGCGACAGTCAGCAGTGTTATGCCAAGGGCTCTTATGGAAGTCTCACCACTTCCCGGTATCTTTCTTTGTCTTTACGGTGTCCTTCTTTGCTTGTGGCTTGGACTGGTTGTCCTGATACTGTCCATATTTTCTCTGTCCTTTGTTCTGTGGGTTGGGGCCTCCCTTTCCTGGCTTTTGTTGTGAGGGGTTCCCAAGTCCAAATAGCCGCGTCTTTTGTTTGAGCTTCTGCTCGATTTTGACGACATATCTATAGGCCGCGCCCAAGGATGAGATGTCTAGAAATTCCATTTTTGTCTGGATGTATCTATGCAGAGCATCGTGATACTTGAGCACCAGATGTCGCTCTAAATATTTGATACCCAACCTTGTGCGCAAGGTATGGAAGATATTTGTGAAATCTGACACTGCTTGGTCTCTTTCTTGCCGCAGTGTGGTCCATTTGGTATACAGGTTGTCATAACTTTCGATAGGGTAGTATTTTTCTTTAATAGCATCCATGAAGGATTCCCAGGTGGTCGTGACTGAAAATAATGAGGGTTCCTCTATTTCCTTTTGCTCACAGAAAGTTTCCCACCAATCTTTGACATGGGGAACGACTTTGAGGAGCACAAAAGTAATATTTTCTCTATTCGAAAAGTTATGGATGAAAAATACCCTTCTAGTAGATTCAACCACTTGTCTACAACATCTGCATCTATTTGACCTTCAAATATAGGAATACCGAAGTTTATTTGTACCTTGAAGGGGGCGGTGCCTCCGTTCGAAGAAGATGCGTCGCCTGTTGGTAGCCGTCGAAGGATTTGTGCAAAACTATCCATCATCTCGTTCCTCTGTTACGTGAGGGCTTCCTCAATCAACAGTTTGAAAGGATCTCCTACCCTGTCATCTTTATTTTCTCCTACCATGAGAGGTTTCTTGGGCGTGCGAGAGCTTTTGTCCTCAAGAGAAACAAGCTCGAGACCCAACTCTTTGTACTCCGACCTCGTTGGTGACATGCATTAAGATGACAAGGAGAAGACCGCTCTGATGCCACTGATCCAAATTTTATGAGCAGAATGAAATGAATACAGATTATTAATAGATGCTTAACACAAAATAACAGAGATACAGTAAAACTGGTTTTCTATTCAATAACGAAATAAGCTGAAAACTGTAAAATGTAGCGGAAACAAGCTTGCTTGAATGGTGACAACTTATCTATGAGAAGAGATGTGATGGCTGCGCTCATTCAAAAGAATATCATTACAATGAGGCTCTCCAGGCCTTTTTACAATAAACAAGAGTTTCAAAAACCCTAAACATCCAAAAACCTAACCCTAGAAGATGAAGCGCCAAAAGTCATGTGGGCCCCATTTGGGTAAGTTAGTACATCAACTTCCTAGGGTCGTAACTTTTGCATACGATCTCCATTTTAGGCATATGATAGCCCATTGGAAATATCTATCCAAGGAATACAATAATTGCACAACATACCGCAAAAAACATCGTTTAGGGCCTCAAAACGGCTCTGGAAGTTCAGGACCCAAAAACTACTAAAAATAGTAAATTATCAAAATTGCTAGAAAGCTGTTTTGAGCCAACTTGAAAAGGTGGGTGGCCACCGATATCCACCTGGATCATTGATGCAATAACACTCAAAGGGGTACCAACAAAGGTTACAAGGGTGTCCAAAAATGTGCGCTTAAGTACCACTTCTAGTTCTTGCGTGTATGCTTCCGCAACATCGAATTTATGCGTTGAACGACATATCTCTATAGCTTTAAGACACCAAAATACATCTCTACGTAGATTTTTTTTTACCCATAGTTTCTTCCAAGAAAGGTGCTCTGATACCACATGTTAGGTACCATATCTTATTATAATAGCATAAGCAGAAATATTGCAATGAATAAAAGTGGATTCAACAACAAAAAATAGAGATACTGGAGAGAATAAGAATGAAACGACAATTATATGGATTCCACAACACTAGAATAATACCTTTATTGATAGGAAACAATGTTCACTTGCCTCTTCGATGGGGAAACCTCCAACAAAGCAGAGCTATATTACAATAATTCTCAAGACAAATCCCTGTCATATCTTGTACTCTTATTTATACTAATTCTATCTTCTAAAGAACATTTTAGAAGAAGATCTTTCTAGAAGTAGAAGCTTCTATTAGGTCTTCTTACATTGACTTGTTCATATTTATTAAATAGGCCCTATTAACTAGTATCGACCTTTATTACATGGAGATAAATTATTCTACCTACATGAGAAGTTAGGGGGTTAGGTCCCTAACATCATTCCACTTAGTTCCACTAGCTATCATCATACATGTGATACTTTTCTCTACTTTGACTGATAATATACTTTTTTATTATGGGATAATACTTTTATTTGATGACATACTTTATTGTTCTTTCACTATTTTTTCTCTTGTGGTTGCTTTTCCCTATAATGGTACTCATTTTGTTTCCATTCATGGTCATGTATAAAACCACAAATTTCCCATGGAAAGAAGAGATTTGATCTAAAGAAAGTTCCCCTACAACTACCTTGGTTAATAGAATCTTAGTGAAGCCTAGGTGAGTCACTGGACCATTTTAGCGTTAGGTGAGGTTCTTGGGGTAAGAATATTGTGAAGGAAACATGGCACAGTGGAGGAAAATTTTAGTTTCTTAGCCAAATACTCAAAACCTTTGATTGTTGCATTTGTTGATGTTAGAAATGTATAGTTCCTAATTAGGATCATCTTCTTTTTTAGATATTATACTTTTCTTTCCTATTTGGGAGCTAGAAGAACTTTCCATTTGTTTTATGATTTGGAAGAACCCACCTCTTGTACAAATATTGGATAAATATGTTGTTGATGTTTGTAGCATCGGACATGTACTTCCACATTGGTTTTGTGTATACCATGCAAAATTCATTAGTGATACCTCTCAAGACTTAGGAAATTCACTTTATTAAAGTAATTATTAAAGTGGATTATTTTTTATAAATAATTGAGATTAATTTATTTAAATGCCTAAGTTTTTGGAATCATTGAATTAAGTTAAATCCTAGCCATTTATCTCTAGTGTTGGTGAGATCTAATCTCAACCATTGATCACTTAGGAGATCTAGGTTTTTTTATTTAGGGTAAACTCAACATTATAGAAGGCAGCTAAGGTGAGAGGAGGAGACACAAATAGAGTGCGATAATGAGATCTCATTGTATTGGGTAGAGAAGGAATTTCATCCAAGTGTGAGTGGGCAAGGTCAGTGGAAGGGAGCAAGGGGCTGCAAAGGAGTAGAGACCAACAATATTGAAGGACAAATATTGAGGTGTGATCAACTATTTTGTTATTTTTTTATTTTCCCTTAGAGGGGCCAATTTCCGAGGATGAGAGCCTAAATTTTATAATAAAATCATCACAATACTAATTTTCCCTTAGGGGTTTTCCCAAGGGTATTTACCTAGAAAATATGTTTGCATAATTGTGGTTTCCTATTTTTTACTTCCATTGATTTATTTATGTAAATCGTTAAAACCAAATTGTGTTTTTTATTTAGTAAATCTGCAGTAATAAGTTTATTATAACAAGGTATTTTTTATGAAATAAATTACAGAGTGTTGGGTTAGTGAAAATTTAAAATGGTATCAGAGCCATATCTCTAAGGAGGAAACCAAGGTTGCACATATCTATTGATTTCTTATAGGGACACCAATACATCAAGTGAGAAAATAAAACCAACAACATACATTTTTTTTTGCAGGTAGAGATTTTTTTAGTGTAGGTCATACAATGATAGATTTTCCCAAAGGAGGGTCATAATAGTTTCTGCAAGCTACTATACAGTCTATATGGTGCAAAAAAAGGACATAGTCGGGTCGTACATGGCCGCATCTAGGCCGTACAACTTCACGGTGTTGTAGGCATGCCACACGAAGGGAGTGGGCAACCCTAGCAAGCCACAAACAGTTGCTAAGGGCCACGAGCAGGCCCAGGGAGTCTGCACATAGCCCCATAAGGCCACGGGTAGGCCACAAAGGACCCTGGGTAGTAGATATGAGTAGCAGGCAACATAGTCTGGGTAGTGGACAACAAATCTAGAGAGCAGAAAAATTCTGTGAAGAAGTGATGGGTGGCTTTCTGAGTTGCCGAGTAGTAGAGAAATTCTTGGCAGGGATATAGGCAACCAACAAAAAAGATCAAACTAGTTTTAGGTGCTTAACAGAATAAGCACACACTAGTTCTTTGCATATATAGAAATGACAATGTCTTCTCTTAGGTTTCAAGATAGGTTGGATGGATCATCAAATTTTCTTTCTTGTAAGACCTTGCTATTAAAGGAACATGACCTATAGGAGATCATGGAAAATGTTTTTATTGTACTGATAGATGAAACTGAGAAGGAGAATCTCGAGAAGAAGGGAACCAAAGCCCAAAGAGTCATCATGGATGTAGTGAAGGATCATTTGATCTTTCATGTGGTAGAGAAGTAGTCAACCAGAGAGATGTTTAAGGCTATAGTGTATTGAATTATTATAACTTCGAAGAATATTCTACTTATATTTGAGTTATTATCTTATAGATCAAATCCCCTTTTGCACATTGATCATGTCGGGTCTTGTATAAGATCAAATCCCATTTTGTGGTTGGTCAAACCATATTTATGTGGTGGTATTTGTAAAGTTGTCCCATAGTGTTTATAAAATTATTTTAACCACTTCTAGAAGAAGTTGTCCCTACCATGTGAAGAGACATAACCCTAGCACCTACTCAAGTAGTATTTATATGTGAGGGTGGTGCTGCACTTACACTCGCTCATCTAGTGTGCATATCTTGAAGGTAGTTGCAGTTGCAGGAGGAAGGAGAAGAGAGGCACATGCTCAGTCTTAGTCTATCTCTTGCTATTTCTTGGTTAAGTGGTGCGCTACTCTTCCTAGTGAAGGAGTAGATGAGGATCTTCTGTTTGATCTTTGGTTTATCTATATCGAGGAAGTTTTTGTTGGGTTTTCTCCCCCATGAGGGTTTCCTAGGATAATCTGTATGTCTCTATTGTTTTTGTGATTGCTTGTCTTTCAGTGATCTTATTTATGCAACTAATGTGCTAAATGATTATAATAATAAAGATGAATCGTAACTACTAGATGTATAAGTAAAACTTCGAAATAGTATCAGAGCAGGCCTGAAAGAGACCAACTCACAATTTATAAGAAGTGAGTAGACTCAACACACTCTCTCCAAAATCTAGTTTTTAGTATTGCAACTGTTGTAGAATTAGGGTTTCTGCATAAACCCTAAGTGTGACACTTTCCTTGTTTGAGGAGGACGTTGGAGAAAGTAATCACACTTGGGAACTCGCCCTAGGAGGGTACATATAGTCCCTGGATCAGAATTTTGAAAATTGAAGATTGAGTAAATAGGTTTCCTCATAAAACCCTAAGTTGTAGTTGTAGTGCCAGTTCCTTCATATCAGTTGTAGCACCAGTTGCAGTGCTAGCACTAGTTGCAGTACCAGTTGCAGTGAAATTTTTGTGAAGTGTTGGGACTAATTTTATTGTCCTAGTGCGCCTTACCTTAGAAAATCTCCACTTAACTTTAAATTACAAGTTGCAACACCTTTCTTCCATATGGTGCCACTACATGCTGATGCTGTCAGAGGTATGTACTTACATATGTTTAAAATGTATCACTATGTTAGAGGGTACTTGCAGGAGATGTGATATTTTGTCTAAACAACAATCATAGATCCAGAAGGATCTCAGATCCAATACATTTAGAGGAACTATACACCCTAGGTTTGATTACTTTGATATGCCTCTACTTGTTATGGCATTGTTATAATCTTATGAATATCTAGGTTTCATTTTGATTTGTTGAAGTTATCATACTAACCATTGGTCAAAATTAAAGTGAAAGTATTAGATTGATTAGAGTTGAGATTATAGAGTTTATTCCCTAACTCATATTTCTGTCAATGTAGCATATTATCTTAGTACAGAGGACATGTTGAAGAAAATACTTGTCATCTTGAATGAAGGAGACTCAGAAGAAAAGCAACACACTCATACTTGAGGACAAGATTCCAGGTTTGATTGATTGAATTGATAAGATTAAAATTTACACATATCAAGTTTGATAACTGCTAAACACTATAGTTGTGATAGCAATCTTTGAAAAGTCTTATTATTGAATACTTGGTAGCATGTGAACACTATTAAGATAAATGTTGTGTACCTTGTGATTGTGTTTCTTTCAATGATCCTCTTTATGCTATTGTTTTGGAAATGCATTGAATGCTCATGTAATTTGGAAAGAATCTAATAACAACACTAAAACTTAACAAGCATTTACTAGATATAACTAACATCTCCTCTAGGAGAAACTTCTTGTTTTGGTTCTAAGTCACCATGGAGGAATGATTGATCACAACACTAGAAGAGTGTTTCTCTCATTCCTTATAATTGTATTTCTTACTATTTACCCTTGTTATAGGTAGGTCACAAGTGATATCTCTGAAGGAGATATTGTGACGATTGTTCTCACTACTGTTTTTGTTATTATTATAAAGAGTATTATTCTTGTCTATTGTTTCTCCCTTGTTGTTCTTGTTCTGGGAAGGTCACATGTGATAACCCCGAGGGAGCTATGGTGATGGTTGCAGGAGGAAACATATTATATGAGACATGGAGTAGACTATCCAAGTTGTATACATGACCGTATACAACCATGTACCAAAGAAGATGAAGAAGAAGCTACATTTGAGATATAAAGTATCTCATATAGAGATTGATTGTAAGGAGTAGAAGGCTCCAAAGATGATTGAACATTAGAATAGAACTCATAGTAGTCTTGGTCAATAATGAATTCACCTTGACAGGAAGAAAAAATTCGTTTGAAGTCCGACTCAAATTTTTCCTATTAAGACTTGGTATTCAACACCAAGTATATGATGTAGAGACTATGAAGTCTTTGTAGACTCAGAAGAAATCAAGACTCAAAGTGAGCCTAATCTCAGAGAAGATCATATGGGAAAAGGAGACATCTTCCAGGACTGGAAGACAGATTCCATGAGTTGATAAGACTAGATCGTAACTTCAGAGACCTCGAGGAGACATGAAATATCCTTAGAAGATTCCTTTGTTTCAATGACAGAGAAGGAGGCTAGTTAGAAGGACTGGGACATGGATTTTTCCTTGAGACTAGAAGGGAAGTTAATGATGACTTCAAAGATTGATCTAACATATTAAGCATGTTGAATATAACAATATAAAGAGGTACAAAGCCTAATTTGTTTCCAGAGGATTCTCCCAGCAATAGGGAGAACACTATGACGAGACACTTGCTCTGATAATTAGAAAAAGTATATATATAACAACCATGATCCATTAAAAGAAGTCGATGCAGTATGATATTCAGAGGGAAAAAATGAATCTGTTATCGTGATGGAGTAGAGGATCTACTATTAGAGTTTAGAAACTACAATGAGAATAGAGCAGTTATTCTCAGCTTCAGAAATAACAATTGTAGGTGCAGAGTCCTGGTTCTAGAAGGAACAGTTGCAGAAAAAGTAGAGGACATACTCTCAGGCAGTGAGACAGATAATGCTTTGCAAAAAACACATAGAACCAACACATGATTATGTAGATTGAGTTGCAGCTGAGAAAGTGTACAAGGTTGGTACAATGTGATGTGAAAATTTGGTTTCAAAGTACAAGACATGAAGACTCATGTCTGCAAGTTGAAGCAAGCTACAAGATCTTGGTATGGCAAGATTGATAGTTTTCTGATGAGCTGGGGATTTACCAAGAGTAAAGTTGATCTAAACATTTACTTCAAGATTGAGAATGATGGACCCATTATATTGCTTCTATATGTGGATGACTTATTCTTGAAAAATGAAGAAAAGCTCATCGCATATTGTAAGAAGAAGCTTGCTGCTGAATTTGAAATGAGGACCTAGGCTTGATGCACTATTTCTCAGGTCTTGAAGTATGCCGGATTCTATAATAGATTTTCCTTAGTCAAGGAAAGTATGCTGTGGAAATTCTAAAGAGATTCGACATGATGGATTGTAGAACCATGTCCAATCCTATAGAGACAAATATGAAGTTATTGGTTGATACTTCACCATGAATAATTGATGTTACTCTATATAAACAAATGATTGGTTTGATGATGTATCTGACGAATACCAGACCCGATATATGCTTTGTTGTGAACACCTTGAGTCAATATTTGGTGAAGCCCAGATGTGTTCACCTTGTAGCTGCAAAGCATGTGATGAGATACCTTAAGGGCACATTGGACTATAACCTCTGTTATACTAGAAACTGTGACTTCAGATTGTATGGCTATACTGATTCAGATTGGGCTGGTAGTGCTTCAGACTTAAAACACTTCAGGATATTGTTTCAATTTTGGGTCAGCCTTGACTTTGTGGCAAATTAGGAAGAAATCCAGTATTTCTCTCTGTAAGACAGAAGCATAGTACATTGTAGCATGTTCCTCCAGTTGTGAAGCCATATGGCTTCAGAAGTTGTTGACAGGTCTGTTCCATATGGAGATGGAAGCTACCATGATTCTATGTGATAACCAGAGTTGCATAAAGATGGCAGAGAATCCAGTGTTCCATGATAAGATGAAGCACATAAAGATCCGGTATCACTACATTAGTGACATGGTGCAGAAGGGGGTTGTAAATCTCCAATATGTTGGCACAAATGAGCAGGTTGCATATGTGTTGACTAAGCCTTTGTCTCCTGTAAAGTTTGAGTACTTTCGAGACAAGCTTGGTGTAGTTCGAAAGGACCTCCCTCAAAACAGGGAGTGAGGTTGATGATACTATGGTATCCCGACCAACAACAGGTAGCTCAGTTAGGACTTTATATCCTAGGGAATCTTATGATTCCTAGGTAGATCCTGAATGTCCGGTAAGGACGGTCCATTAGAGTACCACGTGGTAGCTCAGTTAGGATTCTATATCCTAGGGAATATTATGATTCCTAGGTACATCCCTAAGGTCTGGTAAGGACGGTATGTGAGAGTACTGCAAATGTTTCTGTTGATGCACTTGCCTCATTCTATTTCCATTGATGTTATTGTTCCAACTTCACGTTGTTGTTGTTGATGATGTTATTCCAGCTTCGTGTTGTTGATGTTGATGTTTCATCTTTATGTGGATGATGATGATGATGATGTTACTCCAACTCCATGCTGTAAACGATGATGATATTGATGATGGGAAAAAATTTCGATGATTTATAGATGTGCCAGTTAGTGTTCTAGATGTTGATGATGACGCTTCCCTCTCCTTCTATTGATGATGTTGTGTTGGTTCATGTCAGTAGAATACCCTTCTCATTAAGGGGGAGTGTTTAATTATTGTAACTTCGAAGAATATTCTAATTATATTTGAGTTAATATCTTATAGATCAAATACCCTTTTGCGGATTGATCATGTCGAGTCTTGTATAAGATAAAATCCCCTTTTGTGGATTGGTCAAACCATATTTATATGGTGGTATTTGTAAAGTCAACCCATAGTGTTTATAAAGTGGTTTTAACCACTTCTAGAGGAAGTCAGCCCTACCATGTGAAGATACATAACCCTAACACCTCCTCAACTAGTATTTATATGTGAGGATGGTGCCTCACTTACACTCACTCACACTCACTCATCCGATGCACATATCTTGAAGGTAGTTGCAGTTGCAGGAGGAAGGAGAAGAGAGGCACGTGCTCAGTCTTAATCTATCTCTTGGTATTTCTTGGTTAAGTGGTGCGCTACTCTTCCTAGTGAAGAAGTAGAGGAGGATCTTTTGTTCGGTCTTTGGTCTATCTATATTGAGGAAGTTTTTGTTCGGTTTTCTCCCCCATGAGGGTTTCCCATGATAATCTGTGTGTCTCTATTATTTATGTGATTGCCTCTCTTTCAATGATCTTATTTATGAAGCTAATGTGTTAAATGATTATAATAATAAAGAAGAATCATAACTACTAGTTGTATAAGTAAAACTTCAACATAGTGGATTTTTTCTAGAGTGATAACTTGAATAGGAAGATGGTCTTGAGGAACAATATCAGATCCCTACAGATGTCAAGATATGACAATGTCACCAGTTACTTCATGAGGATCACTCAAACATGTGATCAACTTGCAGCCATTAGAGAGAAAGTGGACGAGGCATAAATGCTACGAGGAAAATCACTCTATGGCATGGGGTAAACCACAACAGATGGAATGACTGCATAAATCAACTCTAATCTCAAGTATGCTATATAAATGAAAATGCTAACAAGACAAGATAAAGAGCCTACCTTGTCTGGAAGTTCATTGAAGACCATCGTTGAGCACTCAACTCAAAGCTTTATACCTACAACTTGTCCTCAACAACCAAGATACACAAGCATATGGTGATAAGATATAAAGTTAGCACATATACTAGCATAATCCATTAACATTCACAACAAATACTCCCATGGAATAATAATTCAAATATTTCAATACATCCATTGGACGAGAAAAGAGTATTTCTATTAAAATATTGTCAATAGAAGTATACAAGTGACAAAATTATGTGCCGACACATCTCAGAACCAAGAAACTAAGTCCCTTCTAGATGGACCTCCACCACTTCAATCCTCCACCAAAGGCAATCTCATATAAGAGAGACAATGAGGATCTCCATCAAAGAGGGAAGAGCTTGGGGGCTGAAAAATGTGTTCAGACTTTAAAGGAAAAAGGGATGCAAACTCAATGTGAAGTGAAAATTTCTCCAGAGTATCTTTGCTCTCAAAAGTTGAATTCTCTCCCCTTCCATGGTTTGGATATGGCCCAATTTATAGCCTTAAAATGGAACTAAAGGGCCGAGTAAGAACATTTCCAGTATATGGAAGTTCAAGGATCATGGATCTCGTGATGTGACATGGAAACCCAACACAATTTTTAATTTTGAGCACCAAACTCGATGTACGCGGGCTGTAGTGGTGCACCATGCGTATATGCATGCTGTATAAATGTTAGGGCGCATATATTTTGAAAAATATGTTTTTTAGCTCTGGTAAGTGCAAAAGGGGACTTCAAGTCTGCATAGGTAAATGGAAAAGGAATTCTGAGCAAGTTTCATGGGGTGAAGCAAATATTTATATAAAAAGAACTTGTGAATGTGGCATTGAATTGGTTCACCAAGAACTGAGAACTATTTATCAAGGGGATCTATGCTCGAGAGAATATTTCATATTGGTCGAGGCTTTGGGATGATTTCATCTAGGAAGAGACTCAAGAAGTGTCTAAAGTAGGAAAGCAAGAAGAAGGACACGAGAACTTGGCTTTGGTCGATTAGGCCAAGGGGAGAAAAGGACATGGTTCTAAGTAAGGAGGGAAGAAGGAATTGAACAAAGTTAAATGCTTCTCATGCCACAAGACATGGCACTATGCATCACAATGTTCGAAGAATAAGAAAGGTAAGGAGAAGACTCAACAAGTAGCAACGTTTGCAGAAACACAAGTTAAGGAGTTTCTTGAGAAGGACTTCTTATTGGTCTCTTGTCTTTCTGGCACAATTTCTAAAGGTTCTTGGTACTTGGACAATGGTGCATCTCATCATATGACGAAGGAAAATGATCTATTCAACAGTCTGATGATGGAGTACTCAGGATATCAAGTGGATCTTGGTGATGATGTCGAGTACGCAGTTGAGGGGGAGGGAACCATCATTTTCTATATTGAGTCGGGAGGCTCATTAGAGGCCCAAGATGTGTTTAATGTCACAGAGCTGAAGATTAATTTTCTCTCAGTCTCGACTTTGGAGGATGATGGTTTTGTAATATTGTTCCAGAATGGACAAGTGGTTATACATTCAGAGAGAGATAGCCCCGACACTATGGTAAGCATTGGTGCTAGAGAGGGAAAGGTATACAGGTTGTAGGGAAAGCCTGTTATTGGGTCCAAGAGGATCTTGGATCATGGATCGATGTCAGTGGCAGAGGGCGAGGAGTAGGAGGCTCTGAAGGGTGAGCAAAGTTCATATATTTCAAGTTTGGTGAGTCAACATTCATATGGGAAAAGGGAGTTAGCCCCTTCTAGTTCTGTCAAGAGACCCAATTGGTACAAGATAACATTTATGGATGCTTAGGAGCATGAGGAGGATCCTAGGAGTACATACAAGGAGAGAAGGCCTCTAAAGAAGTGTCCATACTTCAGGTCACTAATGTGTAGTGTCATCGGTTCTGAAACTTTGAGTGTTCAGGGAGAAGCTAACAATCAGGGATGGAGGAATGCCAATGTGCAGGATGATGTGTGCGAAATTGTGCCAGGGTTGGAGGGAGAACCAATTCAAGGTGGCTCTTCGAGAAGTACTTTCCTCGCTAAGAGGGAGTGTCAATGTTTGTAGAATTAGACATATACTTCCACATTGGTTTTGTGTCTAACATGTGGAATTCATCATTAATACCTCTCAAGACTTAAGAAATTCACTTTATTAAAGTGAATTCCTTTTTATAATTAATTGAGTTTAATTTAATTAAATGTCTAAGTTTTGGCATTAATGAATTAAATTAATCCTATCCATTGATCTCAAGTGTTGGTAATCTCAACCATTGGTCACTTCGAAGATCTAGGGTTTTGGATTTAGGATAAACTCAACATTATAAAAGGAAACTAAGGTGAGAGGAGGAGACACACAAAGAGTGTGATAATGAGATCTCATTGTATTGAGTGGAGAAGGAATTTCATCCAAGTGTGATTGGGAAGGGTCTGAGGAAGGGAGCAAGGGGAACCAAAGGAGTAGCAACCAACAAGATCGAAGGAGAGATCTTGAGGTGTGATAAATTATTTTGTTGTTTTCTATTTTTCCTCATATGGGCCATTTTCCCAGGACGGGAGCCCAAATTTTATAATAAAATAATCACGATACTAGTTTTCCCTTAGGGTTTTTTCTAGGGGTATTTACACAAAAAATATGTGTGCATAATTTTGGTTTCTTGTTTATTTCTTCCGCTGATTTGTTTATGTAAATCATTAAAACTCAATTGTGTTTTTAATTCAGTAAATTTGTAGTAATAAGTTTATTACAACAAGGTATTTTCTATGAAATAAATTATTGGGTGTTGGGTTAGTGAAAATTTAACATATGTTATAAGAGACTTATTGAGTACACAACACACCCTTCAAAAAAATTTCAATTTTAGGGTACCATTTTTTGTTTTTGTTTTTTTTACGTTCCAGTTTTCATTTCCTTGTGTTTTATTTTTTATGAACCGTCTTTTGGGTTTCCTTAAGTTCCTATTTTTTTTATTTCATTCTACTTCATATCTGAAAGCTTAAAAACACTCCAAAGAAATTCTCATGTTTTTTTTTTTTTTATTTGTTAGTTTGTCCGTGACATGTGGGACTAACCTTTGGCTAAGAAACTGTGACTCAGGGTCATCTAAGCCGTCAAAATCACTCGGGGATCGCACCCGGCCTGAGCCACACCAACCCTTAACATGGCTGGATTTTTTTTCCCCGCAGGTTTCGAACCGGTGACTTTAACATCATGGAGTGCCTTAACAACACACTTCATCATCGATTGTCCTACACCTCAGGGACAAAATTCTCATGTTTTCACAAAGAAGGAAATAAAAGAAATAATTTAAAAGGAGCTTAAAATGCAAAGTTTTTCAAAAGTATTGACAAGACCATCGAGACAATGAAAATAAAATGAGTCAAAATAAACCAAACTCTTGATGCCAATGAAAGTATTAGTAGAAGTGTCGATGAACTATAGACATCAAGGGGAAATCGAACAAGTTTGAAACAAAAAGTATTAAGAATGTCGTTGATCGCCGATAAGCCATTAGCATCGAAAAAAATCATACAAATTCTAGAAGCGACGAATATAACACATCTCCACCGATCGTCGATGACCTATTGATGTTGATGGAAATTTTAGGAGTTGAGGACAAATGAGGTAACATATATTCGTCGATTTTAACAAACCATGAACCAAAAGGTAAATCCTTGCCATCCGATCATGAGCAAGGATGAATATTGACTGTTGAATCTTTTTGTGTGAATTGTGTCTTCTTTGATGACCGTACGGTTCCACATCATCATGCCATGTCACGATCCATATAGTTCCACGTCACTTCTTGTACTTTATCTTCACCATGTTAGCATGACATATCACCTGCCATGTCATCATATGGGTACACATCACCTGCATGTCATCATACATGTACTGATGAATATGACAATGCACATTGATAGAACAAAAATAATATACTTGGAATATTCCTTCTAGGTATGTGGAGAATTGTTGAATAACATAGTTTTATAAGTTACCTATACATGCAACAGTCAACTCTCGATAAGTAAAACAAAGTGCGCCAAATGAAACAATTTTTGAAAGCACCGATAAATTAGAAAGAAACATAAATACACATCGTCGATCATTAAAACATGTTTTTATTCATACATAATGTATCAATGGTGGTATTTAAACATGCCAATCTATAGGATCCCGTTGTAATGATTAAAATTGTATCTAGATTCAGCCGTAGAACCCTTAAATTGAGAACTTGTTTTTATTTTTGTTGTTATTTGCGATCAAGTGTTTGAGAATTCACTACAGATAAGAGTTGTGTTCAAGGCTAATTGATCGATTGAGTTATTTGCTACATCTAGTTCTCTACATCATCAAGTCTGGTAAGTAACCGTTTGTTAATATTCTTCTTCAAATAGGTTTTCATTCATCACTTCATCACCATGATTTCATTTTGAATTGGGATTAACAACTATTGATAATGGCATGATAATTGGTTTATTTGATAGGAAATTGTTGCCAAGAAGATTTACTCCTCTATAGTCATCAAAGACACCAAAAGGTAAATCCATTCAATTGGGTGAAGCATCTACCCCTGTACTAGTGGAAGGAGTAGAGCCATTAAAGAATGTGGAGTTGGTAATCATGATTCCTTTAAAGAAGGTTTTCATTTTTCCACCTCTATATAAAGATACCTAGTCAACCACGATAACTAAGGTTCTCCTTCCCACTTGGAATGAACTTTTCATTAAATTCAGAGATGAAAATTACCCTGTGTCAACACCGCACAACGACCCAACCATCAAGGGAATATATGATTAGGTCTTATCAAATGTCCGATGCTCATTATTACATATGGTTGCAGCAAGGGCATACATATTTCATTCCATTGAATCATTATAATGGATTATTAGCCATGATGATGAGAATAATTGCATCATTAATGACGAGAAAGGATAATGCGTGAGTGCATTTGTCCCTATTGAGATTAGAAAATATTATGATATTTCCGAACCTAAGTGTTAGGTTCGTGTTTTGACTATTTTGTTTCAATGGAAAAATCCTTTTTGCATGCGATATTATATATGCTATGCTCTCATTTAGCCATTTTGAAGGTATTCTCAAAGCTTTATACATCAATTTGCCATAGAATCGCACAAGGTATGTATAATTATCGTTTTTGTAATGATTTTACGATCAATTCAACTCAGTTAAATGTTTATGAAGATCTAATGTTTTGGTTTTCTTGTGATAGGTTAGAATTTCGATCCGATCCTCCATCCGATCCCTCGTCCGGTATTCCATTCAACACTTGATACGACACTCCATTTGGCACGCGATCTGACAATCAGAGCGCATAGGAGATGGCGGTTGGTACATTGGTGACCTTTGATGGACGAATCAGGGATGTGGGTTTTTTGCCCCCTCATGCCCTCCAGCTCTAGAGCTTGACACATCTCGGATTGGGAAGTTGTAGCGACCACTGAGTGGCACACAAAGACTGTTAAGAAGATGCTTTTGTTAGGATAAATTAAATGAGTTTACTATTTTTAGAGAGAGTCAACCCTTCCAGTGGTCGACCTATCAAGATCTGTAACCACCTATAAATACCACTTCCCATGACATGAACAGGCTGAGACGGATTTTATTATTTCATAAACACATTATCAACAATTTGTTCCATACACTGTTTTTATGATTAATGACAATGCTACGTTAATTTAGCATCTGCGTTTTCCTATTAGAGTGTTGCCATGACTTTTTGGGGGGCCCACCAGTGGTCTAGGTGATTGTGTATACTAGTACATATTTCAATTTATACAATTACCTTACTTAGATTTCAAAATCATTTCTTTACTGTGTAAATTTCTCAATTTCAATTGCTTGCCATGTGTATATTTTAATTGCAGATTGCTTATCTAATTCATCTTCCTGTACACTTTTTCTTAATTGCAGGTTTCTTTCTGAACTGTGTCTATCATAGAGGGACGTCCATGGTTGTGTGTTAACGATTATTTTTTGTTTGCAGGTTGTAGGAGCTGGTTAATTACATTGTTATGTCTTTTTCTTCCTAGTTATAAGTTACTCTGCAGAGTACTAATTTAGATAGGTTTATTTGTAGCTTTGATAGATTAATTGCTTTAGTTTTGATAGTTTTGACAGAGTACTAATTTAGATAGGTTTACTTGTAATTGCAAATACTCTCTGTAGGTCTGTTTCATTTATTAATTTTTCCTCAGCATGATAGAATAAAAATGGATTTTGAGTTATGATTTTCAATAGCATTTTGGTTGATTTTGAGTATGATTCTTAATGATAGTTTAGTTCACTTTAGATTATGAATTTTAATGAAATCTCAGTTATGAATTTGAGTTGTAATTTCTAATTAGGATTAGTCAAGAGTTGTAGGTTTGCACATAGTGTTTTTATTATCATCTTGAGTGTGAATTTGAATTAGGATTCTTAATTAAGTGTTAAATTATGAGTTTATGAGTTTATAACTTTGTTTGAGTTAGTGATTCCGAATAGGGTACTTTCAAACAATTGTATGATAAAGTGAATGATTGATGCACAATGTTTAGAGATCACATGGATTCCAAGAACACTTAGTGTTACTTCTATGATGGCAACATTCTCTATAGAATGCCTTACTCATACTTTACATTTCTTTGTAGAAGTCAACATTGAGTTAATTCCACTTGAACTGTCATTAATAGTCAGATGCCATCGTGATGTTATTCGACACTGAAGACACAATCATCACATTTGAATACTTTCATTTTACTGCAAGATAGAAATAGTTTTGATAGATTAGAATTTGAATATTGTCATAACACTCTTTCTTTTGGTTAAGTAGAACAATGTTTATTCTTTGCAAGATAGAAATAGTTGTGAGTTCTTTTTAAGAATACAGTTTAATTGTCAAGATAGTTTTGATAGAGTAATTGCTTACTTGCTTACTTACTTGTTCACTCAGAGATAGATAGATCAAATAACTCATAAATAGCTTACTTGTTGTTTGCTTATTTAAAGAGAGATTGAATAGATTAAATAGATTTGAAATAGATTTCTTGTTATTTGCTTATTTAGAGATAGTCCATAGTCCTAGATTGTTTAAGGTTACTCAGGTCAAATAGTCCATAGTCTATAATTTCTTGAAGCTCATTAATTGGAGGTTTCTTTACATATAATTTGTTGTTTAAATATATCTTGAAAGTTATCTATTTAAAAGTAGGATTGTAGATTAAAAAGAGTGTTGATCCCTAGGGTAAACTATCTCCTTAGCTAGACAATATTTCCATTAGATTTTCTTTCTACCTTGGCTCATGTTGTGCCACAACTCTAAGTTTACCTACCCTAGGTTGACAATTTAATTGAGAGAATTAGTACATATAGAATACCCATCATTTTTGGCGCCGTTGCCGGGGAGTTGTCTTAAGGTAGAAAATTGTTAGGAAGTAGATCATTTATGAACCTTAGCATTATTTTGGTGGTGGGGGAACTTTAAGATGAGAGGTAATAATTTGCGTATCTATTATAGCAGGTTCCCCCAAACCCAATGGTAGTTTTTCTTTTTTATTGATTTCATGAACAAACCTAGGGACCCAAAGGGTAGATACATCAAAACCAAACCAAAACTTCCGATCAAGGTTCCTTCTAACCTTTTTGGAGGAAGGAACACTCCACCCAAAAACTCTGCAGATTGATACTAAAAAATAGGGGTTAGCTCAACTCAAAGAGCTAAATAAGTTTCTAAAGAGACCAAAACCGGGGACACTATAGAGAAGACAATTGAAACATCAACAATAGTGGGATAGGAGGCAAGACCACTCAGGCCTTCATCAGAACCAACCAACACAACGTTTTCTTTTTCACCACCATGAGGGGACTCTAACTTTGTAGATATCATTGACCCTAAACATGTGAGTGCTCTCTTTGGCAGTTCAGCCAATATAATTGTATCCCAATTTGAAACAAAAACTTTGGCACCAATAGTTTCAACATGATCAAGTAAAGTCCTGGACATCCAAACATTAGATAAATCTTCCCATCGAAGGGATATCCTTCCCAGAAAAGAACTTTGGGATACTTTGTTATCTTCAAGGATAAAACCATTCAGGTACTCTCTCTTTAGAAACCAAATAAGTATGGATGATTAGGAGGATCACAACCATGTAAGACACGATGAGGGAGAAGAAGTTGGAAACCAAACAGAAACCACCTTCGGGTTTCCAATTTTGGATACCACACAGAATGCCAACATGAAGAACATTCCACTCTCTGCACTTCCCACCTTTTATGGTAAAAATAGTGAAGACCTAGATACCTTCCGATTTGAGTTTGACATCTTGTGTAGAAGCTACAACTAATTTCAAGATGCCCATAAATTAAAACTTTTTCCTGCCACTCTCAAGGATTCTGCACTAAGATGGTTCATGGGGTTAGGAAAGTCTAGTATTAGGTCTTGGGAAGACATGAAAGATATATTTCTTAAAAATACCAAGACTATTGTAAGTTCAAGGATTCTCATAATGATATTTTTAAAATTCAACAGTTAGAGGACGAGAGTCTTGAGGATTACATGGAATGGTTTGCTTATACCTCATAGAAATCGAAATACCATGACCTTTGACATGATGCAGTCGAGACTCTTTTCCTTAAATTAATTTTGGAAGAATATCTAGAGACACTTAACCTGACGAAATCAGGTGACATCTCCCATAAACCATTTACTAAAATATGTGAAATGTGTAGAAATTAATCGAGGAGTAGAGCCAAAACTGGCTAGAGTGTTCAGGATCCTTATAGTAGAAACCTAAAAACAATTAGTTCAGATGGTATTACAAGGTTAGAGATAGGAAACCTATTGGAAGACTTTAAAACTGATATCCTAAGTACAATAGGTTCCTAGTTGGACACCCTAAAAATTAAGAAGAAAGAGGAGGAGGAGAATGCAACAATGTGCATATTTTGTCCAAGGTGTAGGAGGAAGCATTCTTCAAGAGAGTGCCCATTAAACAACATTTCAGTTTGTGGCTTCTACATTGAAGACCACCCAACTGAAAAATTCCCATCACTGCTCGGTTTATTATCCATTTACAGAAGTGGGGATCCTGGGGAATATTATTATGCACCTAGGAGGCCATGGTAGCCTAGGAGTCAGCCTACATACTAGGATCTACCACCTCAAGTTACACCCTATTATCAACAACCACAACAATGAAACTCATTGAATTGGAAAAAATGGTCTCCCCAGTATCACCACCCTTGGATACAAGGATGGAGAGGAGGGCATACCCAAGGAAACATTCAGAATCCACCTGTTCCTATGCCCACTCATCCTTACCCACAATTTCCACCAAACATCCAACAACTTTTGCCAGGTTTTGTTCCCCCACCTTTATCTCCTATTCCAAAACAACCCCAACAATACCAGAATACAAGCTCCCCAAGACCGACATTATTACTGACACAACCAGTGCCCAACCCAAATAAAAAACCAACTCAACCTCTTCACAATATTGAGCTGCAAACCTTCCCGACATATGTTATTTCTCATGTTCCATTACATGAGATTCAACTAAGGTTAGGAAAAGTTCTGGATAGATAGAGGCCTTCAGTAGTCATCCAAGAAGAGGAAGAAGATGAAACTCTCGAACAACCCACAAATGACACTAAGTGGGAAGATGTTATCATTCCTAAATACCAGGAACCAAAGCTTCCCCAAAATGAATCTCCACAAATTACAAAATCCTCTCCTTATCCAGAAAGATTAGCAATTGAGAAACCAACAATTCGACCGTAATTTGACATTATAAATGAATTAAATAATATCTGTGTCAAAATTCCCCTGTTACAAGACATAAAGGACATTCCAATTTACAATAAGGTGGTTAAAGAATTTTGTATCAGGAAACCAGGTAGGAAAAAAAAAGATCCTCCAACAATACATTTGATAGGAGAATTCTCTGAATACATATCAGAGCATCCTAGGGTCACAAAGTATGCAAACCCAGGGAACCCCATAGTAACAATAACCATTAATAAGGTTCCCATTGGAAATACTCTCATAGATCTATGGGCGATCATTAATGTTATGACTGTTACTACCCTGGAGGATTTACAATTGAAACCTCTTCTTAGACCTACCCCAACTATTTTGGAATTAGCAGATAAGACAAAAGTTATACCTGAAGGAATCTTGGATGATATCATAGTTACATTAGCCTCATGGGAATATCTAGTATACTTTCTTGTCATCCATTCAAAGGATCCTGCTAAAGGGCATCCCGTTATCTTGGGAAGACCTTGGTTGGCCACAACCAATGCATTTATTGGTTGTAGAGAAAGTGAAATGACCATCTCTAATGGAATTTCTATACATAAGCTTACCATATACCCACCAACTCAACCTATTATGGAGAATATGTGGTGGCTTGAATGTCCATATGAGAATGAGAACTGGGAAGAATCCATGTTGTTAGGTGATCATTCCTGGGCACTTTAGAAACAAACAACAAAAAACGTGCTAAATCAATTTATTTCTACTATCACCTGTGTTGATTTTCCACAATATTTTCCCAATTTGAGTACATGTTTGGTGAAGAATTTCAAGAACAGTTGGATCCATCAACTTTGTATTCGACGTATTTTATTTTTGAGATAGATGAGTTTTCCACATCTTATACCATGCCCTATGAGATTAGTCCTGGGAAATTTCTACATATAAATTCCGGACTAGTTGCAAACCAACAAAAACAATTAGTAAATGTCCTTAAAGAACAATCAGGGGCATTCTCCTAGGAATAAAATGATATGAAGGGTATACACCCTGACACATGAATTCATCACATATATACCCAGGCATAAGTAACACCTGTTAGACAACCCCAGAGAAGGATGAATCAGACACTCAATGATATAGTAAAAGAAGAAATACAGAAGCTATTGAATGTTGGCTTTATTTATCCAATCTCTGACAGTAAATGGGTATCCCCGCTTGTAGTGGTTCCAAAGAAAGTAACCGGAAAATGGATAATTTGTGTTGACTTCTGGGAGCTTAATAAGGCCACTATAAAGGATTATTTTCCCCTTCCCTTCATTGACCAAGTATTGGATACCTTGTGAGGGAAGAAATACTTTTCCTTCCTGGATGGATATAGCAGATACAACCAAATTCTCATAGCACTTGAGGATCAGGACAAGACTACTTTCACTTGTCGTTGGGGTACCTATGCCTATAGTGTCTTACCATTTGGTTTGTGTAATGCTCTTGCCACATTTCAACGAGCAATATTAGGGATATTTGCTGACCTTATTCATGATTGTGTGGAAGTGTATATGGACGATTTAATAGTATATGGAAACACTTACCAGGATGCCCTAGATAATATAAAGAAAGTCCTCATCAGATGTCAAGAAATGAATATGTCCTTAAGTCATGAAAAATGTAAAATATTGTTGATTGAAGGAGTAGTTTTAGGGAATCACGTTTCATCTAAAGGGATTAAAGTGGATTCTTCTAAGATCGAGGTAATCATCAAACTTCCACCCCCAAATAATCAAAAAGAGGTAAGAATATTTCTTGGACATGCTGGATATTACCGAGGATTTATTGAGAATTTTAGAAATATTGTACCACACATGTTTGGATTTCTTACAAAAGATGTTGATTTTCTTTGGACTGACCAATGTCAAACCGCCTTTGAAACTCTAAAAGATAAATTATATGTGGCACAAGTTCTTAGGGGACCCAATTGGGCCCTTCCATTTCACATATCCACTGATGCCTCCAATACTACAATATGAGGAGTATTAGGACAAAAATAAGACCACCAGTCCTATGCCATTTATTTTGTGAGTAAGAACTTGTCCCCCGTCGAATTAAACTATGCAATTACCGAAAAGAAATTATTGGCAGTTGTCCATGTGATCAATAAATTTCACCATTATATCACAGGATACAAGGTATTTGTACATACATATCACTCTTCCATTAGATTTCTCATGAATAAACCCATTACCAATGGCCGAGTGACTAGGTGGCTCCTATTATTGCAAGAGTTCAATATCACCGTCCTTGACTGACCTGGAAAAGAGAACTTAGTAGATAATTTTATTTCATGCATTAATCATGAGGGTGATGATATTCCCATTGATGATAGTTTTTCAGATGAGCATCTCTTTTCTCTCTTTATAAATGCCCCATAGTTTGCAAACATGGAAAACTATTTGGCTACTATAAATTTACTAGTTCATTTGTCACCTCATGAAAAACGTTGAATTATCATGCAAAGTGATAACTAATCCTGGGTTGGCCATGACCTTTTTTGTACTGAACTAGACTTGGTTATTCGTAGATGTGTCCAAGAAGATGAGATACCAGAAATACTATGAACTTGTCATGATGGACCATGTGGTGGCCATTTTTCTAACAAACGTACAACATATAAGGTTTTACATTCAAGTTACTATTGGCCTAACATTTTTAAGGATGCTGCAAAATATGTGAGAAGTTGCGATAGATGTCAAATGATAGGAAGACCCACATTAGCTGATGAAATGCCCTTACGTGCCCAAGTTATGATAGAACCTTTTGAGAAATGGGCCCTTGATTTTGTAGGACCAATTTCACCCATGTCTCGTAAAAAGAATTATATTTTGGTTTGTACAGATTATGTCACCACGTGGGTAGAGGAAAAATCTGTTGTTGAATTCATTTATGAAGACATCTTCACTTTCTTTGGTGTTCCTCGTGAAATTGTTATAGACCAGGGCACACAATTCACTTCTAAGTTGATGAAGGAATTAACGGAGAAACATGGGATCAAACATTGTAAGTCTTCTCCATATCACCCGCAAGATAATGGTCAAGTAGAGTCCAAAAACAAATTTTTGGAAACTATCTTAACCAAAACTGTTCAATTACACCATAGGGATTGGGATAATAGACTTCCAGAGGCTTTGTGGGCATATCATACCACCTGGAGAAACACCACTGGGCATACCCCATACGAACTAGTTTATGGAAAACAAGTACTTCTACCAATTGAATTCAAAGTAAGGACTTTCTGTACTGCTGCACATAAACTAGATGAGGCACATAAACAATGAGCCCTGCAATTGAATGAATTGGATGAGATTAGTTAAGATGTTATCCAACAGACAATGTTAGTTCAAAACCAGAGGAGCAAGTGGCATGAAAAATTTATTAAGAGGAAACAATTTCAACTTGGTGATTAGGCTTTGTTGTTTTATTCCTGATTCAAAACTTTTAAAGGAAAAATTACCACTCAATGGTTGGGTCCTTATGAGGTAGTTACCGTGTATGATAATGGGGCTGTTAAGATTAAAACAATTGATGATGGACAAGTCTCTTTCTTAGTGAATTAGCCATTTTTTTTGCAAGATTTATATCTTCCTTTCTCTCAAGGAATCTTTAATGGAAGTTGCTCTTAACCTCCACCACTAGAGGATATAAGGAAGTGAAACCTTGTCTTATCAAACCTAGAGGTTACTCGTACAATTTCCCCAAGAACCCTGAGTAGGTGAGTAAAGTATCTTTATGAAAGAGTAGTGAGAAGGTTTGATTAGTGGTTAGCCATGGAAACATCACTATAACTTTAAAAAATAAGAAGAAAGTGAGTAGGGCCTAAATATGCCTTTTTGTTATTTTCCAAGGGTACCATCCACTAAACACTAAAAATGCTTGATTATACCATATCTTTAGATAGGCTACGTCCACTTAACTACCCCTTACATTAGTACAATCTATAGGGAATAAATAAAGAAGAGTCATCCTCTAACATAAATACCATCCTGGTCTTAAATACAAATTTTCAGATTTGCCTCCCCATCTTCTTGCAAAAAACAATCTTTATATAAAAATATGTTGGCCCTTGACTAAGTTTTGCGAGATCCTTGGTCAAGTTTGACCTATTTTGGGACTTCGACAGCCCGTCGAAGATGGAGAAAAGATCATGAGATCTTGGCCCCTTTTTGGGTCCTTTTTTGGATTTGGGAATATGTAACGGGAATGGGATGTTGGCCCATGGGTTTACCCATGTTTAGGCCTATTTTGTATGTATAAATATAAGGCTAGGCAATGTAAGAAGTAGTTGAGGAGGAACAATTTTTGTGCAAGTTGGCTAAGTGCTAAGATTTGGATCTATGTGATCAAGAAGTGTAAGGCTTCGTGCATACTATGTGAGACTTGCAGAGCCAAGTGCAAGTAATTGTAAGAGACTGTGGAGGGCTTTGTGCTATAACGAAAGGAAGGAGGATCTAGCGAGCTGCGCAGATGTCCTGTCTTATGCAGAGTAAGGGTTTTTGGATCCGTGCATGTAGATGACTGATTGAAGCTAATAAATAAGAAGAGTTGGTGGATGTAGCCCCAGGGTGGGGGTGAACCACGTAAATACTGTGTTGTTCAACTCTGTGCGATGTTCTGATGTGTTTATGTGTTATTTGCTAAGTGATTTGATATAGATAGATAGATATGTTTATGCTTCGTGCTTATGATGAATCTGGATGATAGATATGACATTTGTGAACTTGCTTAGTGCTTGAATCTGCTAGATCTGATCCAATTCCTTTGCTAAGTGCTTATATACATTAGATCAGGGTGAATGCTATGATTCTCTGTTTTCTCAGCGGAGTAGATATTGGTTAGATAATGATGAACTAATGGTGCTAAGTGCTCTATTAAGTGATATAATCTTATATCTGTGTCCCAGCTAAGGTTGCAGACACCTGAGTCCTGCAACCACCCATGCCTCTACCTTGGGTGAGACTTCATCTACTTCACAGGTGTTTCCGAAAGGGCTGGTAGTTAGGGTTTTGTTGGTGCGCTGTTGTAACGTTGAACCCTGGGTCTTCCCCTGTGCCAACAAATGGTTTCGTTGTCGGGACCTTAAACTGTGATTGCTGGGAACTGAGGAAGAAGAAGCTCTGTGCAAAGATCCAATATGAAATTGTGGAAGCTCCGTGCGTAGATCTATTGCTCTAGTGCGCAGTACTATACTAGTTTGGCAAGCTCTGTGCTAAGGAAAAGAAGTTCAATCTGGAGAAAAGAGGTAAGATCCGAAAGATTTGTGCCCTTAGAAAGGTAAACGTGAGAATTCTTGATTAAAAGAGGTAAGATCTGAAAGCTCTGTGCTCTGATAAAGGTAAGAATATTGAAAATTTCTAGATTTGAAAGCTTTGTGCTCTGCAGAAGTATGATAAGTGGAATTTTTTGTTTCAAAAGTATGGATCTAGGTATGTTTGATAGATTCTATCCTAGCTTAAAAACTAGGGTATTAATAGATGAAAGATGATTTGATATGAGTAGATATGAT
>ML835180.1:0-21331 GCA_009831015.1 Picea engelmannii
ATTTAAAAAAACGACCATTCTCCCTGGTTTTTGTTTATCTCTTTTTTGGACCTTGGAGATAATTTACAAAAAAGGAAACCCCTGGAGTCTTCTTTAAGCCCTTTTCAGACTCCCTAAACAAAAAAATCTTATCGAGTGACCTTGTTTCTTTCACACTCGTTAATTGGTCCAGAAAGAACATCTATTTGGTACAAGTTTACTCCTTTTTCTGGCCAATAGATTAAATAGGAAAAAGGAATACCTCAGGGGATACGTCCCACCGGGAAAGTTTTCCCAGGTATTAGTTTATCCCTTTTTTAGGCCTGGGTAACTTAACTTACGAAAAAGGAACCATAGTTCTCCTTGGTATAAGTTTAAACCTTTTATGGATGTCAGAGAGTCGAGACTCAACTTATGAAAAAGGTGCACCCCGTGAGATACATCTCACCGAGAGAGTATTCCCAAGCATTGTTTTATTATTTTTTGGGTTGGGGGTCTAAATGTACAAAAAATAACACTTTGGAGTCTTATTTTAACGCTTTTCACACTCTAAAAGTGAAAAACCGTTGATCTTACCTTCTTCGGGCTCGTAAAAATTTACATTGAAAGAATCTCCTCATTCTTTGTGTCAATCCGTAATTGCATTGCATTTTTCACTCTTGTTTCTTTGGCCTAATGCTGACTCCATCTTGCTGTTGATGAACCTTTAGAGAATTCCTTAGGTGCAGGCCTTGCAACATGTTTTTCCTTTGCGATCTGACACCCTTACCCATGGAGGAATCCTACCGAGTGTCCTTATCCTGCACATGTCTCTTTGCACTGAGCATCTGTATGTTCCATGCGCTTGGAACTAGTTTTCTTTCCTGTGACACTCGTTCCTCCTTTGTAACGTAACATTCTTTTATTCTTTTTCAAGCTTGTTAAATATATGAAAAAGACACAAAATAATCAAATATTCCAAAAAGAGGGGAAGGGATACCTTATCTTGTCACCCTTGGAGAGAGCACATCCTTGAGTCTATTACTCAGTTTTGGGATTTAGCATGACCTTATGAAGCTAATATCGTTACATAGAGCTATGTCCTCCTCTGTTTGGTTATTCTTCCAAACATATGGAGAGTTTGTGATGCCTCCTGTGTCACAGACTTATGTCAATAACATGCTGCCTTAGTCACTTTATATGTCATGCTTTTGTCCAAGGGAAGTTTTATAGCCTAAGTCGGCCATCCTGTAGTCAGTCTCTTGACCTTTGCAAGTCGGCCATTCTAAGAGTCCTATCAAGTCCACATTCAAAATCAATGAAGTTATGTGCATGATGTAGAGAGTCTTACACTCTTATTATACTCCTACCTGAGTTTTGAAGATCTTGAAGTTATTGCTTGAATTATGAAGTTATCATCTCCAACTACATACATTGATACTTCTTGAAGATCAACTTGTATATGTTATTGTACTCTTATATCTTCTGATGATTTTGAGACGTAGCTCCATTGTGTATTGTTCGTGGCTACGATCCTTGTTGACATGGATCTACTATATATATTTCACGTGGCCATGATTATTATATACATTTGACATGGATATGCTGTTTACTTATTCACAAACATGCTTAATTAGTCCCGAGCATGGGTATGACCACCTCAGAGAGATTGATTTGATTGCAGATGATACGCTCACGAATACTCATCTGGGCTCACTTTACTCAATGCTTTCACTAAGATATTGTAATGTATTTCGACCATCAGTTGCTCTTCTGACCTCACACATTAGGGGGCATCTGTTATAGTCCAAAATTCCACCACTGTGCATTTTTATCATGGCCCATCCATATACACACATGCAAATCACTTTTGTTGGATTTCCTTGTCAAAAATATCATTTTTCAAGGTGTACGTGCCTTGATATATAGGAAGCCCGCGTACTTAAGCTACCTGATACATAGATAGCCTGCGTACACTCACAAAAGTTGCAAAAAATAAAATTTTCGCGCTCTCCAACGAGGTCTATAGGCTAATTTGGGTTGCATAACCATTCTTACCTCCTGTAGCCCTTCCCACAACAGAATAACCATCAAATTTTCATATAAAAAGGGCCCTAGGGGGCTCATTTGAAAGAACTTGGGAAGAAGCAAAGAAGCTCTGCCCAAATTTCTCCTTCTTTTTCTCTAAGCTTATGCATCCAGTTTTGAGTATCCATCCTCAACAATCTCATTTTCTCATCCTCTTTATGCAATCCATAAAAATCGTTAGTTTTTCATGTTGATTGTGAGGATTTGCTAGTGATTGTGGGATTAATGCACTTGGAGTCTTATTGGAGGAACCCAGGCGAGGTTCGTAGAGCGGTGTCGACATTAAAGATTTTGGTTGTAATCTTCCTTATATGTTATCAATAAAAGAGAGATTTCCTTTCCCAATTCATATGTCTATGTTCTTGAGAATAATTTTGAATGTTTATAGCTTATTTCATGAGAATTAGTACATGTTTATGTTAATAATGATTGCATATATGCTCTCGTAGATTGATTTTTGTGTTGTTTCAGGTCATCTTTGGGAGGATAACTGCAACTTAGGAGAAAGCAACAGACAAAGGGGATCTACTACGAACAAAAGGATACAAGGTGTCATTCTTCATCTTTTTCTTGTTTCCCTTGTTTAAAAGAAATCACTAGGGTTTGTGAGATTGGGTAAGAATAGGTCAGTTTCTGTCTTTTAAGGAGTCATCGCTTTGCCTAGCCATTAGCCCTTAACTAGGGGGATTTTTCCCAAAGCACTAGTTCTCCAACATGTAATTTATATCTTCAACATTTTCCCCAACCATATAAGAAGAGATTATGTATGGAAGGAACAAGGAAGGGTCCACTAACCCTTCTCCATATGCATTGTCACTAAATCATTCTCTCCCATGCATAAAATATTTTCTCGTTAAGAGAAAAATGCTGAAGAGTCAACTAACCCATTTACATATCAATTTCATTAAGAAAATTTTCTCCACTCATTAAAGACTTTTTGTTTATATAATAAAGAAAAAGGGTTGGTCAACCCTTCTTAAAATAATTTATATTTTCAACTTTTTCCAAACTAGAGATCTATTTATTTGAAAACAAATAACGGAGAAGGGTCACAAACCCTTCCTCATACAAGTCTTCACTATATCCTTCACTCTCACACATAGAAGAGTATTTTATTTCAACACAAATCGAGAAGGTTCGACCGACACCTTCCTCAAATAAGTTTTCACTAAATCCTTCTCTCACATTTAGAAGAGTATTCTTCTATGAGGATAAATGGAGAAGGATTAGTGCCTCATCGATTTTTTTTGTTTATAGTAGAAAGAAAAAGGGTTTAACAACCCTTCTAAAAATAATTTCTAATTTTGACGTTTCTTAGACCAGAGAATAGTAGATTTGAAAGTGGAATAATGGAGAAGGGTTAATCGATCCTTCCTGATATAAATTTTCACTAAATCCTTAACTCCCACTTGTACAAGAGTATTCATATTTGGATACAAATGGATGAGGGTTGATTGGCACTTCCCCACATAATTTATATATTCAATGTTTTCCACAAGCACATAAGATAAGATTCTATATGCAAGGAATGAACAAGTGCTGGTTAGTTCTTGTACATATAAATTATCACTATATCATTCTCTCCCATGCATATAATAGTTTCCTTATCATGAGAAAATTGAGGAAGCGTTGGTTGACCCTACTTCATACAAGTTTAAATTATAGAGTTGTCCCCACTCATAGAAGATTTTTAGTTTGTAGTAGAAAGAGAAAGGGTGGGTTGACCCTTCTCAAAATAATTTCCAATTTCAATATTTCCTGAACCATAACAAGAAGAATAATGAGGAATGGTTGACCAACCCTTCTACATATAAGTTTTCACTAAATCTTTCACTCTCACTTGTATAATAGTTTTCTTGTTAGGAGACAAATGGGGAAATGTTGACTGTCGCTTTCCCACTTAAATTATACCTTCAACATTTTCCTAAAATATATGAGAGGAAATTCTATAGGGAAGGAGTGAGGGAGGGTTGGTTGACCCTTCTCCATTATAAATTATCAATTAATCCTTCTCTCTCACTCACATAATAGTTTTCCTATTAAGAGTGGAATGGGGAAGGGTTGGTCAACACTTTTTCACATTATTTTTATCCTCAATGTTTTTCCCAACCAAAAAATATATTTTATAGGGAAAAAATGAGGAAGGGTCGAGCAAACCTTCTCTATATAAATATTCATTTATTTCCACTCTCCCAGGTGTTATAGTGTCAATTTCCACCACTGAAGCATTGATGAATTTGTTTTCCTTGTCCATATCCTACTTGTAGACACCTTTTTCCCATACCTCCTTTGGATTATCTAAAAAACACTTTTTTGGAACTTGTATGCGCCTTGATAGTTATGTAGCACACATATACGTGGGTTTCTCAAAGGAAAGTTGCATACATGTCATTAAATGCTCAAAAAAGAAATATTGTAATTGTAAGTTGAGTTACGGGTTTGGTTAGTTACCTAACTAAATTTACCCATACTGAACCATTTCTAACTGACTAGAGATGACTTAAATAGAGCATGAATCCAAGGAGAAAGGTAATGAATGAATGCATAAGAAAGTAAACTAATGTTGTATGAACCCCGCCATTTATGCAAGCCTATGAATCTCCCTTGCTATTATGGTCCTCGGACTTGGACACCTGTGTTGTTTCCAACCATTATTGTACAGTCCCTTATCTGATCAATAGGTTTTCTTTGTTCTCTTTGGATATGTCGGTGTATCAGAGTCAGAGGTCTACCATGTTTGTAGTAGCTTGGGTGGAGTCACCGAGGGTCCTTTCGACAGAGCAGTGTCGTGACAGAGTAGGTAACAACTTCACCTTCAAACTGTTGATTTTAATATAAAGATGCTCATTCCTTCGATATATGGTGTTCTAAATGTATAATTTATCATTAATTGAATGCTTATTTGTTTAGGATATTAATTGTAGTAAATATTGCTATATTTGATCAAAATGATTAGCTGGTTATCAATATAACTACTTTTTCTTGTAGTCCCGTGTGCATAAGTTTTGCAGGTTTGAAAGGAACAATCAAGAAAGAGTGGAATAACTTCAATTTGTGGATCTACTTCGAACATAGGACCTTAGGTGAGTTCATCTTCCTATCTTTCATGAAAGTTAGTTATTTTGATCAGATTAGTTATAGACTATTTGTTGTTTGGTTTTCTTTGGAATTTTCTTATCTTTATATGGTCATTGATCTATTTCAGTTTGCACACAATTATAGGGGAATTTCCCCATAAACACCAGGCATACAAGAGATCTCCATTTGTTGTAGAGTGGGAAAGGGACACACGACCATTCTCTAAATAATTTTTAATTTTAACGTTTTCCCACCTTAACAAGAGGAGATTCAATAAGGGAAAAATAACTAAGGAATGATTGACATTTCCTCATATAAATTGTTGTTAAATCTATCTCTTTCACTCTTAGAAGAGCTTTCTCATTTGGATAAGAATGGTGAAAGGTCGGTTGGCACTTCTCCACATAATTTTTAACATGAAATGTTTCCCAACCATATAACAAGAGATCCTAGAGGGAAATATGAGACAAGGTCATTCGATTCTTTTCCATATAAATCTTCATTTATGGCCACTCTCCCACTCATAGAAGAATTGTCCATTTGTGGTAGAATGGGGAAGGGTTGGAAGACACTTATTTGAATATTTTTTTATCTTCCATGTTTTACTTAACCATATTAGAATCAATTCCATAGGGAATGAATGAAGAAGGGAAAGAAGAGATTTTTGTTTTACGAACAATTCTTCTTATATGAATTATCAATCATATTACTAATGAAGAGGGATATTTTTGGTGACCATTTTTTCTTGTGCAAAATATGGTACGGTTTCACCATCTTATGTAAGATAAAATCATTCATGGACATCAAGGTATTTACATCCAGTCTTCTTGATCTTCTAGTTCCTCCATCGGGTAAATGCATTGTAAGATTGATATTCTAAATGCATTCAATATGTACAATACTTCCCTGAAGTTTTATTTCTCAAACTCATAGATAATGTAAAATAGTGAGGGAAATAAGATGAGCATTATGCTAATTTCTTTCATTTTTATTTAAACTATGGATTTTATGGGTTTTCTATAAAATTTTAAATTATAAATTTGAATTACGGTTTATTATTTTATCTCATATATTTTTATTAATTCATTTTTAAATTTAGATAATAATGAGAATATAAATTCTAAAAATGTAAAAGAATTTTTTTATTAATTCATTTTTAAATTTAGATAATAATGAGAACATGAATTCTCAAAATGTGAAAGAAAACTTCTTGTACAATTTTTTCTAGTAAAATAGTATTTCATTTACATATAGTATCACAAAATATGTTGAGTAATTACATATAAGTAATGCTATGGAATTTTCTAGCACATGATCATGGAGGTTAAGAGGGATTTTGATTTAGTTACAATAGAGCATATTTACAGAGAGTTTAATTTCAAGGAAGATGCACTCTCCAAGGAGGCGGTGGCATTAAAAGAAGGTTTGTTGGTTAACAAGGAATTCCAAGGATAAGAGGAGTTTCCAAAAATGCATTTGTCCATATTTTGATTGTTGTTCACAAACTCACAGGTTCAGAATGATGGGGGGAAGTATCCTAGGGCGATATTCATTCTTTTTTCTGTTAAGTAGTATCTATCTGTCCGTAGAAATTGTTTTTTTTCATGTTTCTACTAATGTACTTTAGACCGTTTGGGTTTCTGTTGGACCGTTTGGGTTTCTGTTAGAGGAAGACTATAATTTTGGCATACCGGTTGGAAGACATTGGGTCTTTTTGAATCTTACAATACTTGTTCTTTAGTTGTCAAGTCTTTCCTATGAATATTTTGATTTCTCCTTGAAATAACAAATATACAGTTTTTTTTCTTGGAAAAAAAAAGTAATGTCATGAAATTTTGTAAGTTCCACCTAGTTTGACACTAGTTAATTTTTGACAAAACATAAAACCATAAAAAATATGGAGGCCTAAACATATCAATCACATGATACAAACATGTTTTTATGGATGAATTTTCAATCCTTATTCTTCTTTCTATAGAAGTTTTCATGTATGAACTAATCATGGCATACTTGATACATTGAAGTTTCAGTCTTATTTTTCCAAGGAAATTATCATTCCCCATTCTGGTTCTGTCTGTGGCTCCAACTCCAACTCAAAATTAGCACTTGTTTTCTTCCTGAGACATGACACTCCATTGCTTCCTATGTTCGGTTCACATTTTTTGGTATGATACCTCCTCAGATGCTGAACTCTACTACACCCATTCTCCTCTTTCTCAATTGGACTCAACACCATGCTACCCCCTGCCTTCAACATCCTACTAAGTAATCCTTTAAGCGGGATGAGGACTATGAATTAGATAAATGTCAGTGAGAAATCCCTTCATGTTCTTTCATTTATAATACTTCATAGGCGTCTTTCAGCGGTTCTAAATTTGAAAATATAACCCATAAGGTGTTGATGTTGAAGTCATCATTGTTATTATATGGTCATTAGTCAATTAGGTGAGATTTTTTTGTTAATGATTAGATTTTTCTTTTAAGCGGGACGAGAACTATGAATTAGATCATTGTAAGTGAGAAATCCCTTCATGTGCTTTCATTTATAATACTTGAGAAAGAAAGAGATCATAAAGACTAGATGAATGCTATGCAAGCGGAATATGATTTCATTATGAAAAATGACACTTGGGAACTAACTAAATTGTATGAAAATAAAGTTCCTATAGGTTCAAAATGGGTGTACAAATATAACTTCAATTATAATGGTAGTATATACAAGTTTAAAGCTAGATTGATTGCAAAAGACTATTCGCAAAAGGAAGGAATAGATTATTAAGACACATTTGCATTTGTAGCTAAAATGAACTCCATTAAACTTATGATTGCATTAGCTACTAGGCACAATTGAGACTTACATAAGATGGTGTCAAGTTATCACTTTTGAATGGTGAATTAAAAGAAGAAGTGTACCTTGATCAACCAAAAGGTTTTGTAAAGCAGAGACAAGAACATCTTGTATGCAAGTTAAAGAAATAACTCTACGAAATAAGCTTGAGATCATGGTATATAAAAATTGATAACTTCTTCTTCTAGCTAGCATTCATAAAAAGTAAAAGTGATCCAAATATTTACATAAAGAAAAGATGAACATAGAAATGTTGCTTTGATTTCATTGTATGTTAATGATTTAATCATAGCAGGAAGTGCTACAAGTTTGATTGATGGGATCAAAAGACAATTATCATAGAAATTTGAAATGAAGGATCTTTGACAGATTATGGAGGGAATATGGTAAAAAATTGATCAATGAAAGTAAGTATGCAAATAAACTTATCAAAAGATTCATTATAAATGACTACAAACCAATGTCTACTCCATTATAACAAAATTCCAAGCTTTACATTGATGGTGTTACAAAAGAAGTAAATGGTAATTTGAATAGATAGTTGGGGGGATGTTTAAATTACTTAACCACAACAAGACCTGATATTACATAATCAATCAACATACTTAGTGAATTCATGGCTAAGCCACATGAGAGCCATGCTGCCAAGAGAGTCATTTGATACCTAAAAGGAAATATTGATTTTGGTATTGAATACACTAATCATTGGAATGATGAGTTGACATGTTATTCATATTTTGATTGGGTAGGTGATCTAGATGATAGAAAATAAACCACTAGATATGCATTCAATATAGGATCTGGGATTGTGTCTTGGAGTAGTAAGAAACAACCAATTGTTTCATTGTCCTTTGTTAAAGTTTGACTACAAAGCATTGTGCAATGCTACTTGTGAAGCAATTTGGCTAAGTTGCATTCTTGATGATATGAGAAAAAGACAACAAATACCTACAACTATTAAGTGTGGCAATCAAAGTTCAATGAAATTGACAAATAATCCAATTTATCATGCAAGATCAAAACACATTGAAACTTAGCATCATTTTGTAAGAGAAAAGGTTCAATCAAAATAAATTGATTTGATGTATTCTAACATAATTGGGAATATGGATGATGTATTCACTAAGTCTTTGGAAAAAACAAAGTTCTTAATATGTAGAGATATGCTAGGTATCATAGAGAATTCATTTCTCCATTAAAGAGGAGTGTTAGAAATAAATGAAGAAATATACAATTGCTGGCATATTATTACAATATGGATTTTGAGGTAGGCAGAGAATGAGAGTCTAGCAGTAAGAATACTCAATTAGATAGATATGTTTCCAATTCATATCTGGTTTTTCAGGAATATATTGATGTCTAGAAAGCTTATATATATGCATGGATATTTCATTGTTCAATATATGAAATAGAGAATCAACTCTATGCATATTGTTCCATTTACTGTGTTTAATCCATTTGCACCATCTTGTAGGAAATGTCACCATTTGATTTTAGCAATATGCCTTCCACTGAATGGTTCTTGCTTTTGTACAAACTTCCTCCGGTGTACGCTAGAAAAAGTAGATACAGAGATCAATTGCACTTTGTAAAAGCCACTTCTCGAGAAGACTTTACAATAGCTTGTTGAAATTCCCAATGAACAATGTAAAAAGGATATCTCCTTAGACTCTTTGCCTTCTACTTATGTTTCAAAGAAATGGGTCATTCACAATGCAGGTTCTATTGAAGTATGCCTCCACAATGCCCACAATTATCACTGACATCTCAGTCTACCTGTTGTTAATAGATCCACGTATATTTTTTCTGCTAGTCATAGTACCCGTTTCAGATGTTTCAACATCTTTGTATTATGTTTAATATTTTCCAACTTCAGTTGCTCTTTTGAGTGCTTTGCACACTAGATTGCATTGACAAACCTTGTAGTTAAACTTAATTTTTTTTTCAGAATTCATTACAGCTCTATGCATTTCATCTCTATGAATGCCTACTTTTGTTGTACATGTTTGTCATACAACTGTAAGAGACATATATAGCTGAACACAATATCTACTATGATTTTAGATCAGTGTTTGTCCCAAGTTGTGTGGATTTATATTCTTCTTGTTTGCAATCTAAGATCAATGATTTAAATTTAGATGGATGACATCCCTTCTGTGATAGTAATTGATATTCTTTTATTTGGTGTTCCAAGTGTCCTTTTTGCCACTCAATGTTATTGCTTGAATGGATTATTTTTAGCATTACTGAATGGATTTTTTTTTAGTATTCAGAAAGATACTTTCTAATAGAAAGATAAAAGTCGATGAGTACCTCACATTGTTATTTCATGTATGCAGCTTTTTTTTAGTATTCAGAAAGATACTTTCTAATAGAAAGATAAAAGTCGATGAGTACCTCACATTGTTCTTTCATGTATGCAGCTTCCATGGATGTGCATTGGATATTATAAATGGTGGCAAAATGGTGCAAAAGGAGTATGAGAGAACTCTGGATTCAGATGATTCTATTGAACACTGTTGTTTCTTTATTTCATCCTGTAAATGCAGGCTGGCAAAATGGTGCAAAATAATTATCACATTTCTAAAATGAGATGAATCTAATGACAACTAATGTTTGTTTATTGGGGGGTTTTCTCACCGTATATTATTGGAATTTTGTTATAATGCATTTGTCTATCCTTCAAATGAATATTATGTGCTGTAAATATTGGTTGCTCCAGCAGTATTTTACAGTTTCAATGTAACAGCAGTATTTTACAGTTTCAATGTAACAGAAATGTTCCTGATAAAGGATTCTATTCTGTTTATTATGTCTTGTCTACTACTTATACCACTTTCATCTGGTCAACAATTTTAGTCTTATAGTATGATATAAACAATATCAACTCCATTGAATTCCTTGTCATGCACAGGTACAAGTTATGAGTGAGCGAATAAATGAGTGCCTTGTCATGCACAGGTTACTAGTTATGAGTGAGCGAATATATGAACGCCCCTCAAGGCTATTATCACAATGCAAGTATTTCTGCCTGGAGAATTTGCCTATCATTTAACTTTTATTTTTAATATACAATTTTCATAAATTATTATTATTTTTTTCCCTTTTTATTTTATAAAAATGAAGTAAAAGGTATCAGATTATTTAACAATTTTTGGAATTATTTCTAATATGCAATTAATTTTTTTTTTATTAGGTGTTTGTGATTACATAAAAATATTTAAAGTAGTTGGCACAATTTTTTTTATTAATTTTAATTTTTTCAAAATAAAAATATTTTTTTATATATAAAGTTTGATAATATTAATTTTTTATTAATTAATAATAATGATGCAATGATTTTTATCTATAATCTTATTAAAAATGGTTAAATTAAAAAATTAATTTAAAAATAATAAAAAACAAAATTTAGAAAAATGTCACCTATGTCATCAACTTTAGAAATAAATATAACAAATCCATTTCCCCACGAGGGTGAATTCGAAACCATCTTGACCTCACATTTACCATAAGACACATAAGCCACAATCCCCAAAGTTAAATATGGCAGGGAAGTCACATTTGCCATAAGCCATTACGGGCAGCGGGGCATCAACAGACTTAGCACTGCATGATCGCTTGCAAAAACAAACACGAACCCATCCTATATCTATGCAGGGAAGTCACATTTCCCATAAGCCATTACGAGCAATGCGACATCAACAAATAATTAACTAATAGAAAAATTCTGATTCGTAAAACTAAAGAAAATAATAAGATTATTTTGAAGGACTGAAATTTCTAACTTAAAAATGTGTATGAATCCCCTAACGTCATTGAAACCATGCTAAACAACTCTACAAAGGATGAAGTGTTTTTATTAGAAGACATTAAGTTTGGGGTTAAGCGGCTCTCAAAAGGAAAAAGTTACCAAGCTCAAATATTAAAAATTGGAGGACCTATCTCATCCCTCACATACATAAGCTATTCAATTTAGCTATCCAGCAAGGCTTCCCAAAACCTTGGACTCAAAGTCGCATTGTACCTATTTTTAAAAGTGGGGATAAAAGCAATCCCTCTAATTATAGGACCAATATGATTATCCCCATTTTAGCTAAGCTATATGAAAGTATTTTGAAAAATAAGATCAACACATGGCTAGAAACCCATGGAAAAGATCTAGAGTATAGGTTGGGTTTAGAGGCTACCATTCCACTGTGGACCACCTTGTTACATTTAGGATCATTTTAGAGGATTGTCGTAATGATAAAACCGATCTCCTTTTTTGTTTCGTTAATTTTAGAAAAGCTTTTGACATTTTGTCAAGACTAATCTCTGGAATAGGTTAAAAGAGCTTAAAGTCCCTTCAAGTTAAGAGTTGTTGCAATAAGGTTATATGAGAAATTCATTGCCAAGTTTAGGAACATTGAGGGTTGGTCAAAAGAAATCAACTGTAATATAGGAGTCAAGCAAGGTTGTCCCCTATCCCCTACCCTTTTCGACATCTATATTGATAAGTTAGAAAATTGTTTGGAGGACACAAGCTGTGTTGGCCTGACTCTTGCGAGTATAGTCATCATCCTCCTTCTTTATGCCGATGATATTGTTCTTATGGAGAAGAGTCCCTATGACCTAGGTAAGAAACTAATAAACCTCAAGTACTTCTGCTCTAGCATGGACATGACTATGAACATTGACAAAACAAAGGTTATGATAATTAAATCCAAAAGGATCACCTACGGTACTTTTGTTTATGACAATAATAGCTCGGAGGAAGTGCCTTCATACAAATATCTATCTTGAAATCAATATTCACCACAAGCTCAATTGGAACTATAGCATTGAAAAAATGATAAATGGAAGGTGAAAATCTTATTATGGGCTCAAAAACAATTGTAAATCAACATACCTTTGGCTTTGGGATTAAAAAAAACTCCTCTTCCACCCTCTTTTCACTCCAATGATCTTATATGGATGTGAATTTTGGGGTTGCAGTATATCTAGAGAATCCTGGAGAAAAATAAGACAGTTCCGAAAGAATTTTATAACTTATAATCTCAAAATTAAGGGCAATACACCCTTTTCTACCCTCCTCATAGAAGAAAGGATTTCCCCCATTGAGAGCATTGCTATGATTATATAGCTAATGTACAAGAACAAGATAAACAACATGGATGATAAGAGGCTCCCCAAAATTGCTTCAAACTTTAGCCAAAACCATCAACGACTTAAGTGAGGATGGCATAAAGATGTCAAATCTTGGCTAAATCATTGAGGAATACAAGAAGAAGCCATCATACAAAATATCCATAGTATTACAAATATTATCACTTCTAAATTTAAGGAGAATATGTTGTGTGATAAAGAATTAGTGGATAAAAAGAAATTAAGATACTACAAGGAGGTGGTCAACCCTAATTTAGAAGATCAAAATTACCTCACACTTTTGAAAGTGCAGAGAAGAAAATCAACATTGCTAAAATAAGAACAAACTCTCACAAGCTACATAGTGAAACTAAGAGTTGGAAAACTCCTAAAACACCATGGGATGAGAGAATTTGTCACCTTTGTGACACTAAGCAGGTAGAAAATGAAAAACACTTCCTTTTGGGTTGTCGTTCCTATACCCATACTAGATCCCATAAATATAATTTTAAACAACTTGAAGTAATTCCTTACTTTCTTAAGGTCCAATATTGAAGCAATAAATTAGACGTTGTGAAAAGAGAGAGTTATTTTGTTATTAGTAATAAGGTAAAAGTATATAATAAATGGTTAAAATTTAAAGCTAAGAGAATAGTTAATCAATAATAACTATTAAATCATAATATAGTTAATCAATAATAATAATTATATAATAATATAGTTAATAATAATTAATACTAATTATTAAATAATAATTAATACTAATTATTAAATAATAATATATTTTATTTTGACAAAAACTAGGATATATTATATTGATAAAAAATGGGTGGCCGAAGCACGCAAAAAGGTACAAAAAAGAGCTTCAAATTCCATAGGCATGACCATTATCACTAACAATCCTTTTACTTGCATATCTATCCATGTATCTACCTGGGATTTACTAGTTTTTATTACATTCCAAAATTTGTAGGTGTAAATATGAAAAAGGATGCCAAAGATGCATTAGATACCTGACTGTGGATCAAGGATATGATACTCTTTTTCTATTTCTTCCTCATGCATCGACCGATTCAGGTCGATTGGAGGTTGATCAGTTGATGGAGAAGAGTCTTTGCTAGATGAAGATTCCACAAAGATAAGAGGAGACTGCTCCCTTTGATTCTGCAGGTGTTCCACTTGTGCTCTGATGGAATCCACTTGATCATGTTGTTGTTGCAAAGAATTCCAGTGTTGTATGAGAATGTCAAGGATTTGAGAAACCCAAGAAGATAGAGAGTGATATTCTAAATGAATTTATTGAATCCCTTGTTCCAATGGCTCTAGAGAGGAATCTTGACCCTGGGATAGAGGTTGATGACAATACATTTTAAATAGGCGGAGATAGATAAAGACACCAAAAACCAACCATTATAATTCTAACTTTTCAATTTGATGTTGCACACCAACCCAAAATGACCAACTTCCATGAACCACCGAAGATAAGGAATGGTCGGGGGACCTGTCAACCTTTTGTGAAATGGACACCTTCATCCTCCTTCGATTACTATTAAGAGTCCGTGATCTCAATTGAGTCAAATATGCCACGATTATAACCTGTTATCACTCCAAGAGTCACTCCCTGATTGTAAAGGGATCAAGCTTGGTAACATAGCAAAATCATTTGAATGAAGGAAATGCAAGGTGGGTCAAACTGATTTGACTGTCAAAAAATCATAACCCCAAGACACATATGAACACACTCTAACAAATAAGGCCTTCACTGTACTGATCAGATAACTTAAGGATTTGCAAATGGATGGAGACTACTACCATTCCAACATAATCATATACACTAAAAGCACACATGAATGGTTAATTACAATAGAAAGAGTATTTGTGATTCTTTGCCTATCAATGCTACAAAAGAAAGACTTCTCTCAGTCAATGAATAAAAATAAGAACATATGAATTGAACATTCACTCAAAAACACAAATAAATATAGAAAGAAAGTGCAAATCTTCTCAAATAGAGTGAAATGATCTTATATTCAGATATGCATTCAAGGGTCTTAATACAAAAAGCTTTGCTTGGTCTTCAAAATCCACCTCTCAGTCTCGAAGACTGAACCCCCTATAGCTCCTCCCTTTGGTGACATTTATAGAGAGATTATATGCTCATCTAGATCCACAATAAATGGATATTATAACCTCTTTACCTATCTTTAGATATCCAAGTCAAATTCGAATTTATGATGTGGATGGAAAATACAAATTGTCAAATTTCTGGAAAATGCTTCTCAAAGATTCACCTATATCTCCCAAATCCAAACAGATTTTGGAAAAATGAGTGAGGTTTTTAAGAGGAGCTCATTATTGTGAAAAACCTCTCCCACTTTCCAAAAATACCCTTCCAGATCATCAAAATCTATCTCCAAATAATATGACTAAAACAGGAAAATACATATTTCAAAATCTAGTCATATCCCTACTTTCTAGGATTTGATCCCTAGAATGTTCCCATTGATGAAATGAATTGCCACCTGCACCCATGGATGATATTTGATGAGGTATTTTAATAATAGTCATCATTTTCCCCTAAAATATTCCAGCCAAGTCAAATTTGGACTTATTGACCAAAATTTTTGAAAATAGGAAAATTTACAACGCGCTTAGTGTAGAATCGCTGGTTTGCACTGCAAACTGCTGAATACTCTGTTTTGTGCCTTTTAAGCATAGATGCATGATAGGAAGTGTTTCAAAGGTTGTAAAGTGATTAAATAATATCTGATGATTATAGTAATGATATTCCAACTGAAAGAATCACCTTTTAGGCCACTTTGGTAAAGAAAACTTAAAAGCTTAATACAATTAAAGTTTTCCAAAATTGGCTTCTTTTGCTTGACCTTTGTGAGTTGCTGATGTAGCTGATAGTGCACACTTGAAGAATTAATCATGACTGATTGATAACCTTCTTGCATGCTTAAGATCTTCATAAGGCAACAATTCATACATCCTAGCATGATAAACTTTAAGTAATCAAAACTAGTCTTGCTTCCAACTCTATGAAGTTGACATGATATATTTGCATGTTCTTGAAGGAGAGGTGAATATATTCAGGTTGTAGTCCACATCTGGCCCATAATAAACACCATGGATGCTAAAAAAAGGAAGTTTGGTTTGACCCAAACTTTTAATGCCAACACACAGGTAAGTTTGCAACGCGTATGAAAATGGAGCACTGTGTTGCAAACTTCCTATAGTGTGCATTCGTTCGCTTAATGCTTCTTGATCCACCTTGGAAGAGTTATGAAGGTTTGAGAGTGTGCCATGAGCACCATATCACATAATAAAACATCGAACACCCTGAAGAAACCTGAATCTCACCATCAAATCTTACTTATACCTCCTTTGCAAAATTTTAGGGTTCACCATTACACATGAAGCTCAAGTGCATTGGAAAAGCACAAATCCTCTTGAAAATGATACAAGCATTTTCAATGCTTTGGAAACCGTGATAAAAAACCCTTCACTACATCTGAGCATGCTTTTGGCTAAGTCTAAGTCTTCATTCAACATTCTGAGATTTGATTTGAGAAGGAGGTTTTTCTTATACATGTTTGTTAATTGCAACCCCTGAACCTTCTTTCTAATGCAACCCATTACAATGTGGTAATCATGGCTCAAACAATTAAACTAGGTGTTTGCAATGTACTGAATGGCTACAAACTGATTGTCTCTTGAATTTAGGACTAAAAAATTTGAAAGAAAACTGAAATGGAACATTTCAGTAGCTAACATTTGGCTCCAAATGGGATGGAGACCTCCTGTGAGGCTCAAAGAACCTAACAGACCCTGTGCTTGTCCATTCAATCTGAAAACCCTTCAAATTGATCTGATTATTAAGATCAAATCACTCTTCAAAAATATACATCCTAGACTCTATAGTGTCTAGTCCATTGGGTTATGGAGTCAACAATCAACCATTCTCTACAAAATTTCAAAACCTGCCACTTATTCAAGTAATCTAACTGATATATCTAATGCAAACTGACAGAAAGTAACTACTCGAAAAACAAGCTTATTTCCTATGCTACCCTACCTCTAACCAAATCTGCAACTTGATCAGGTAAAGGCAGACTTCCATAACAACCATTCAAGTAGTTTAAAAACTGAAATGATCTTGTCTCTATCACTAATCAATAGATAAATACATAAATATATAAACAGTGATAGAAAATCCCTCAAGAAACAATACTCACCCGAAAGTGTTGATGAGTAAATGAAATTTGAAACTTTCAAGTGATCTGAAATATATGACTCCATGAAGGTTGCAACCGGATCCTTGAAATCAATATCAGAAACATATTGATCCACAAAAAACAACTGTTCATCCAAGACTGCCTCTTTGCTTGAAAACTGATAACCTTCTAGTTCCCTTGTGATCAAATTTTGATCATTAGTGGCAACACCTCTTTCTTCAGAATAATGATCATAATATGATGATAAAATAAGAGTTAAAGCATATTGATTATGATCATATAGAAACATGTAATTACCTTTGCAACCATCGGTCTACCTCATGGTCAAAATGGTTTGAAAACTGATCATCAACTTGACATGCATACTTGTCCATATAAAAATCTGCAAACACTGAAGAATCTGATTCCAAATTTGACATATACTCACATTCTTGTTGTTGTTCCAGATTTGCTTCATATTTTCTTGCTCATATGCCTACATATTTTCAAAGCAAACCTGCTCTCAAATCCACCCGGAAGCACAGATGTTCTCCTCAATTTCTTGAGCATCTTCAAATAAGCTTCTTAAGGATGAGGAATTTATTTCTCTCAGGAGAAGGACAAGTTTTGGATACTGAGCCATAACATAGAACACCATGGCACTAACATATTTGGGTGATTTTGCGACGGATGTTTCGACGCTCTTGTGACGTTATGTTGTTGACATTGCGACGAATTTGGAGTCTTTGAAACGTCGTTTTATGTCACGTGGCAATTGCGACGAACTTGAACAAACGTCGCAAGAGCGATAACATAGGCAATTGTGACAAAAAAAGAAATATCGTCGCCAATACGACAATATAGGCAAACTATGTGAAACCAAAATTTCATCTCAATTGCGATGCCCATTGCGACAACAACTTTCGTGGTTTATATAGAAAAAATTTCGCAATAATTTAATCGGTCGTCGCACTGGCGACAACAACTTTTCATTGTTTACATAGAAAAACTATCGCATTAATTGAAGTTGTTGTCGTGTGTGCGATGACAACTTTTCGTTGTTTATATAACAAAACCGTTGCATCAATTGAAGTTGTCGTCGGCAAAACTGTCGCAACAATTGAAGTTGTCGTCGCACGTGTGACAATAAATTTTTGTTTTTATACAGCAAAACTGTCGCAACAATTAAAGTTGTCATCGCATGTGCGATGGCAACTTTTCATTTTTATATAGCACAACTATCGCAACAATTGAAGTTGTCGACGCACAGGCGACGACAATTTTTCATTTTTATATATTACAACTGTCGCAACAATTGAATTTGTCGTCGCACATGCGACGATATATTTTCGTTGTTTATACAACAAAACTGTCGCAACAATCAAGGTTTGCGTCGCAATTGTGACGACCAATATTTATTTGAAAAAAAATAAAAATTATTTTAGGCTGCAATTTTGATATTAATATTAATATTACCATAATAATTTTTTAATTGATATGTGCTCCATTACTAATAATTTAACAAACAATTAATGAATTCGAAGCGCTAGGACTGCTCTGAGTCGCTAAACCTAGAATCTGATTCCCTCTCTGTCAAATCCATGAAGAATCTACTGACCATCTGCTTCTCAATTGCCCCTTTGCAAAATAAGTCTGGAGGCATGCCCTGCTAGGAGGGATCCCTTCTGACCAATTCCCTCCTGACATACCCACTCCGCTAAAAACCTGGGCCACCCTCTGTCCTTTCCCTCTCAAGGCCAATCCTCAAATCAAGTGCTGCTGGATGTCCCTCCCTAAATTCATCCTTTGGAAAATTTGGCTCGAAAGAAACTCCAGAATCTTCAGAAATCTAACCGCTTCGGCCGACATTGTTTCTGCCAAAGCCAAAGCCCTACTGGGAGACTTCCTCTCCTACCTTTGGCCTTGCACCAACTCCCTTTCTCTCAACTCCCCTGATAAAGATTGGATCCATAGCCTCACTCCAGACCTCAAAGCCCCCCCTCCTCTCACTAAGGATCACGAAATCTGGTGAACTACGGGAATTAGACTACTCTTGGGGGCTTGGAGTCGAATCCAATAATATAGCAGAAGCTCTAAGCCTTTGGCAAGGACTTATCCAAGCCTGGAAGCTAGAAATCAAAGAAATAACAGTGATAGGCGACTTCTGGATTTTAATCCAAGCTATGGTCACCAACACCTTGCCTACTCAAATGAATCTGCACCACATTCTCAAGAAAATCATGCGGCTCTCCCGCTCCTTCCAAAAAAATGACTTCTTTCATGTGCTCCCTTATCTCAATGCCGAAGCCGACTAAGTTGCCAAAGCTGCCACCCACTTGAGTAGGGGTCAACTCTCCCTAAATGGAACTTTGGTTTTCGTCCCTCTCCCTTAGCGACACTCGACGAGTGCTCAGCTGGGCCTCCCGTGGCAAGTGGTCTTCGTTCCCTCCCGACGTCATACTCGTGGAAGCCCTCCTCCGCCTCCCTTGTCCGTCTCTTCTCCCATACGACGATACTTATCTGCATTGTTTGCATCCCCTCCCCTCCTCCTCCCTGTCCTTCACCTCACGTCCCTCCTGCACCTCCGCATAGATCTCTTATCCCTCCCGTATGGCACTCACGCGAGCCCCCCCTCCTCCCATGGCGGCGCATGAACGAGATACCATTAAATTAAGGAAGGTGGCGAACTGCTCCTGCTCATCTTGCCTTCCCAATTCTGTCTGGTTTCTCGCCTGACTTGAGCTCCCAGTGTTTCCCCTGGTTAGTCTCTACCCGTTTGCCTCAGCCAGGCGTCCCTCCTGGTCTTTTTCCACCGCTCTCACAATGGAGTCCAGTTCCAACTCAGCCACCCCCCCTAATCCCACGCCCTCCCTAGAACTCGAAATTCGTAGGCTGAAATGCACGCTTAGTATGCATAGAGGATTCCTGCTCCGTCTTGACGGGGAAGGAGGTCGGAGGTTCGAAATGATGGAGGAAGATCTAATCCAGCTAAGGGAGGAAGTGGTAGAAGCTCTCACCTACACAACTTAGAAAGCTAACAACAAAATTGTTGATCTGGAACCAAGAATTGAAAAGTTGGAAATTTAAGCTGCAGGACAGAGCCGCCAGACATATGGAAGGGGGAAGGCGACCACGAGCGCAAGCTCCTCCATCCTGGGTCAGAAGGTTTAATCTCGAATTACTCTTTCCTGGAATTAGTTCTTTTTGGATCTCTGGTTCTCTTCTTTGTAAGTTGGAGTATAGGCCCTTATGCAACTCTGACAATCGTGCTGTAAGCCGGTTCTTATTCCGAGTTTAGTTATATTTTGGACTCTCAGCTGTTATGGGAATTCTAGGACTTTATAGCATGGCAACCCCTTTTGTAATCTCAAAGCTCCCGCACTTATCATAGGGCTGAATTATGTAAGTTTTCTCTACAGTGGTTATACCACTAGTTTTAAAATATAAACCCCTTTCTTGTGTAAAAAAATAAAATATTACCATAATAGACTTAAGACTAGTCTATTATATGAAAGTTCACAATCATTCACATGATAAGTTTCAAAGGCATAATTAAAATATGTTTCTCTCTTTCATATGTTAGCTAACAACAAGAGAAAATATGTATTATACCATGTCATACATAACACTATTGCACACTTGCTATATGATCATTTCATACTTGCTCATTATGAAGAGTTGCATACAACCCACTCAAAACTATCATTCAAAGTAAACAACATAGCATAACCTTCAAGATGAAGACAACTAGTTAAAAATGGTATTATGCAAAGCATAACAAGTACAATTTCATGTTCAACAATTAAACACATCCATGCATTCATATCAATAGACGTGCATTCAAATTAATGGACATATACAATCCTATTCATGAATAATAACTTCGCTCTACATAAATAAGAGGTCTACTCATTCAATGCATACATGACACTCAAGGGTGGTTACAACTAAGTCTTGTTAACAATACAAATATACCACCAAAGATGATTGGTTTAACATCAATCAAACTCATTCA
>ML835180.1:33085-70168 GCA_009831015.1 Picea engelmannii
CTTATTTTACACATTAATTAACACTAAAAACAAATATAAAAAAATCAACATTTATGTACAGTATGAGATGAAACATATTACATACCTTAGTATCTGTTTCATACAAGTGTTCGACAAATTATTCATAACCTTTAAGTTCACCAACAACAATGTAGCGGAGAGAAGATTTGCTCTTGATCCTTCATAAAGTCGTTTATCTGCCTTTTCTAATAAAGGTTCATCATAAATACCAACATTTTCCCCATCCTCATCCGACTGCGAAAACAAATCTGGGATCATTTGATTTGTCCCATCATCTTCTTCCATGGGATCATTAACTTGATTTGTCCCATCATCTTCTTCCATGAGATCCTCATTTGCTTGGTCATGATGATGTTCCTCAGCTTGTACAACATCATTTCTACTAATACTTGGTGCAATATTCTGCGAAAAGTTAGAGGGCAACTCTAACTTTATAATTACAAACAATCATGCAAAATTAGTGTATACTATAGAAAACATTCAAACAATATATATACATATATATAATTTTATATAAAATTGACAAAATAAAAAAAGATAATGAATATATAGCTAATTACATTGGGACAATTATCATTCGATCCACCATCAGTGTGATCATATTTCCTACAATGTTTTGTAGTTGTTTCTATTAAAATTATTACGGGACGTCTAATGCAACATTTTTTACAAGGGCAATAACATCTACGATCACCCTTTTCACCCGCTTTACTTTTTTCCCCACCTCTAACAACATTGTGCGACATTTTTCCGCACAAAAACACCCTTTCGAAACAGTCGTTGTTATAGCAAGATTGTCACAACATATTTAAATCGTCAAATATTTATAGGCCAATTTTAGGTCACTATCGTTGCAATTGCGACGATAGTGACCTAAAAATAATTTTTTTTCCACCTATTTATTTTAGGTCATTTTCAATGATAAATTTTCACTAAATTATTATGGTCAACGTTCGTCGCAAGAGCGACAAACAATCTACAGGCGTCGGTTGTGAGATGAACATTCACCATAATAATTTAGTCAAATTGTAGGCATCAAGATTGCGACGAATACGGGGTAGATTTAGAAAAGATGAACTTTTTCTCTTGCATGTTGCGACGAAAGAGTACTTTCGTCGCAAGTGGTCGTTGCAATTTTTTCAATATGTAGTAGTGATGGCAGTAGTCTCTGTAGGCCATATCTCCAAGGGCATGTCATGATAAATGTTGTAGAACCTTCTGTTAAATACAGACAAAGCTTCTTCCTCCCCTCTCCTCAAAGCATAAAAATCAGCGAGGTACAAATCAAGAGACTTGTTCTCACCCCAATGTTTTAGAAAAGCATTGGACAATTCGATCCAAGAACCAATGGAATCATCTCTCAAACTCTTAAACCATACTGCAACATCTCTAAACAAATATTTGGAAAACAACCTCGTAGTAACATCATCATGAACTATCTCAAACTGATCAACAAAATTTTGAAAGGCCCCCAAATGCCTCTCGACTATGACATGATCCTCTCCAGAAAAATGGGGAATATACTCAAGGAAATCAAGAGGATAAGGATAAAGGAGATATGGCATCCTTAAAGGCTTGAACATATTCATTCTTATTCTAGTTTGAAAAGCAGTGGGATGAACATGAGGATTAACAAGTTGATGGCAAGGCTCAATAATAATCGAAGATAATGAGATCTAAGATCCTCCCCAGTGGAGTCTTTGATTGTGGAGTCGCCAGGCATATTGTTACAGTCGATTTATGTGTCCTTCCCTTGTCTCCCATCAAAAGTCGGATCTGTGTCGTTCTCCCAGGGAAACTAGCTTCACTTCCGTTCTCCAAAAATGACGCCAATTTGTTATCACTCCAAGAGTCACTCCCTGACTGTAAAGGGAACAAGCTTGGTAACATAGAAAAATGATTTGAATGAAGGAAATGCAAGGTGGGTCAAAGTGATTTGACTGTCAAAAAATCATAACTCCAAGACACATATGAACACACTCTAACAAATAAGGCCTTCATTGTACTGATCATATAAATTAAGGATTTGAAAATGGATGGAGAATGCTACCATACCAATATAATCATATACACTAAAAGCACATATGAATGATTAATTATAGTAGAAAGAGTATTTGTGATTCTTTTCCTATCAATGCTACGAAAGAAAGACTTTTTTCAGTCAATGAATAAACATAAGAACATATGAATTGAAAATTCAATCATAAACACAAAGAAAGATAGAAATAAAGTGGAAATATGCTCAAATACAGTGAAATGATCTCATATTCAGATATGCATTCAAGGATATCAATACAAAAAGCTTTGCTTGGTCTTCAAAATCCACCTCTCAGTCTCGAAGATTGAACCCCCTATAGATCCTCCCTTTGGTGATATTTATAGAGCGATTACATGCTCATATAGATCCACAATAAATGGATCTTATAACCTCTTTACCTATCTTTATATATCCAAGTCAAATTTGAATTTATGAGGTGGATGGAAAATACAAACTGCCAAATTTCTGGAAAATGTTGCCCAAAGATTCACCTATATCTCCCAAATAAAAACAGATTTTGGAAAATTGAGAGAGGTTTTTTAAGAGGAGCTTGTGATTGTGAAAAAAATCTCTCACTTTCAAAAAATACCTTTCTCTATCATCATAATATATCTCCAAATAATATGACTAAAACAGGAAAATACAGATTTCAAAATCTAGTCATATCCCTACATTCTAGGATTTGATCCCTAGAATGTTTCCATTGATGAAATGAAGTTCCACCTACACCCATGGATGATATTTGATGAGGTATTTGAATAATACTAATCATTTTCCACTAAAAATACTCCAGCCAAGTCAAATTTGGACTTTTTGGCCAAATATTTTCAACACTGCCATCTACAGGAAAAATTGCAGCGCACTTAGTGTAAAATCGTTGGTTTGCGCTGCAAACTTCTCAATACTCTGTTTTGTGCCTTTTAAGAATAGATGCATGCTAGGAAGTGTTTCCAAGGTTGGAAAGTGGTTAAATAATATCTGATAATTATAGTAATGATATTCCAACTGAAAGAATCACATTTTAGGTCACTTTCGTAAATAAAACTTAAAAGCTTAATACAATTAAAGTTTGCCAAAATTGACTTCTTTTGATTGACCTTTGTGAGTTGCTAATGTAGATGATAGTGCACACTTGAAACATTACTCATGACTGATTGATAACCTTCTTTCATTCTTAATATATTCATAAGGCAACAATTCATACATCCTAGCATGATAAACTTTAAGTAATCAAAACTAGTCTTGATTCCAACTCTATGAAGTTGACATGATATACTTGCATGTTCTTGAAGGAGAGGTGAATATATTCAGGTTGTATTCCACATCTGGCCAATAAGAAACTCCATGGATTCTAAAAAAATGAAGTTTGGTTTGACCCAAACTTTTAATGCCAACACACATGCAAGTTTGCAGCGCGTAACACAAGAAAATGCAGCATTGCGCTGCAAACTTCCTATAGTGTGCATTCGTTAGCTTAATTCTTCTTGATCCACCTTGGAAGAGTTATGAAGGTTGGAGAGTGTGCCATGAGCACCATATCACATAATAAAACATCAAACACCCTGAAGAAAGCTGAATCTCACCATCAAATCTTACTTATACCTCCTTTGCAAAATTTTAGGGTTCACCATTACACATGAAGCTCAAGTGCATTGGAAAAGCACAAATCCTCTTGAAAATGATACAAGCATTTTCAATGCTTTGGAAACCATGATAAAAAAAACCTTTCACTACATCTGAGCATGCTTTTGGCTAAGTCGAAGTCTTCATTCAACATTTTGAGATTTGATTTGAGAAGGAGGTTTTGCTTATACATGTTTGTTAATTGCAACCCCTGAACCTTCTTCTTTCTAATGCAACCCATTAAAATATGGTAATCATGGCTCAGACAATTAAACTAGGTTTTTGCAGCGTACTGAATTGGAAAAACACCATTGGCACTACAAAATGAATGTCTCTTGGATTTAAGACTATAAAATTTGAAAGCAAACTGAAATGAAACATTTCAAGAGCTAACATCTGGCTCCAACTGGGATGGAGACCTTCCTGTGAGGCTCCAAGAACTTAGCAGACCCTGTGCCTGTCCAGTTAATCTGAAAACCCTACAACCTGCTCTGATTATTAAGATCAAATCACTCTTCAAAAATATACACCCTGGACTCTATAGTGCCTAGTCCATTGGGTTATGGAGTCAATAGTCAACCATTCTCTCCAAAATTTCAAAACCTGCCACTTATTCAAGTAATCTAATTGATATATCTTATGAAAACTGAAGGAAAGTAACTGCTTGGAAAGCGAGCTTATTTCCTATGCTACCCTACCTCTAACTGGATCTGCAACTTGATCAGGTAAAGGAAGACTTCCATAATGACCATTCAAGTAGTTTAAAAACTGAAATGATCTTGTCTCTATCACTGAGCAATAGATAAATACAGAAATATATAAACAATGATAGAAATTCCTTCAAGAAACAATACTCACCCGATGAGTAAATGAAATATGAAACTTTCAAGTGATCTGAAATATATGACTCCATCAAGGCTGCAACCGAATCCTTGAAACTAAGATCAAAAACATATTGATCCACAGAAAACAATTGTTCATCCATGACTGCCTCTTTGTTTGAAAACTGTTAACCTTCTAGTTCCCTTGTGATCATATTTTGATCATTAGTAGCAACAACTCTTTCTTCAAAATAATGATCATGAGATGATGATAAAACAAGAGTTAAAACATACTGATTATGGTAAGCTAGAAACATATAATTACCTATGTAGTCATCGGTTACCTCATGGTCAAAATGGTTTGAAAACTGATAATCAACTTCACATGTATACTTGTCCATAGAAAAATATGCAAACACTGAAGAACCTTATTCCAAATATGACATATAATCACATTCTTGTTGTTGTTCTAGATTTGCTTCATGCTCACTATATTCTAGCTCAAAATATGAAACATACTAACAATTTTCTTGCTCATATGCATGCATATTTTCAAAGCAAACCTGCTCCCAGATCCTCTTGGAAGCACATATGTTATCCTCAATTTATTGAGCATCTTCAAATAAGATTCTTAAGGATGAAGACTTTCTTTCTCTCAGGAGAAGGATAATTTCTGGATACTGAGCCATAACATAGAACACTATTGGCCCTTGACCAAGTTTTGAGGAAACATTGGTCGTGTTTGACCACTTTTGGGACTTCGACAGGCTAGTCGAAGGTGGAGTGCCCAGGCAGAGCTGAGATCGCGGGATCTCACTTGTTTTACAGGTTTGTGGACCCAACAAAGGGTTTACTAAGGTTTATGTAACGGGTTATGGGATGTCGGCCCATGGGTTTACCCATGATTAGGCTTGTTGTAAATGTATAAATAAGTAGCTAAGCGATGTAAGAAGCCCTGATGATAGTTGCATATGTGCACAACATGTTGTAAGTGGTAATGTTGGTTTAATGCAAGAGGTTGTAAGTTTCTTTGTGCAGATAGACTATGTAAAGTAAGGCTCTGTGCTACTAGGGAGTTGGCTCTATGCCTTAACCTGATTTTGGGAAGGAAGATCTGGCACGCTGCGTGCAGATCTCTTGTTCTCTGCAGAGTTTGGCTCTGTGGCTCTGTGCACAGGAGCAGACGAATGTAAGAAGATTGAAGACTAATAAAGAAGAATAATTCATTGGTGGATGTAGCCCCACACTGGGGTGAACCACGCATATCCCTTGTCTTGATGTGCTTTGTGCGATGTGAAATTATGTTGTTTATTTGCTTAGTACCGTTGTTATAATGTATGATGAATGCATCTAATGTTGTTGTTTAATGGTTAAAGGTATTAAAGATGAATAAATGCTAGATGTGATCTAATCTTATGTGCTAAGTGATTGTAAGTGCTTGATCTTGATTGTTACTGCGTTGATCTATAATAAGGGTTAATCTACGATGTGAATGAGATTCATGAACTAATGAATATTGTTGTCTAAGTACTCTGCTGAGTGTTGTAATCACAGATCTGTGTCCCATATTGGTTGTAGACACCTGAGTCCTTCAACCCCCCTTACATCTACCTCAGGTGAGACTTCATCTACTTTGCAAGTGTTTCCGAAAGGGCGGATAGTTAGGGTTTTGTTGGTGTGTTGTTGAAGCGTTGAACCCTGGGTCTACCCTTGTGCCAACAAATGGTTCCGTTGCTGGGACTAAAACTGTGATTGCTGGGAACTGAAGAAAAGAGAAAGATCTATGCGTAGATCTGTTGTTGTAGTGTGTAGTATTCTAATTGACTTGCAAAGCTCTGTGCTAAGAAAGAAACCGGATCTGAAGAAAAGAGGTAAGATCTTGAATCTTTGTGCTCTAGTAAGGGTAAGACAAGTGGAAATTTTTGCTCCGAAAGCATGAATCTAGGTATGATTGATAGGTTTTGTCCTAGTCTGAATGGTAGGGCACAATTAGAAGAAAAAATAGATCTGAATAGATTTGATATAAATATAGAAAGATATGTTATTCCTATGCATAGAAAGAATTTTTGGACTAATAAGTGGATGCAGGAACCTAGAAAGAATTTTTGCAGATTGCAGGTCCAACACTGTGATCCCAGTGCGCAGTACCGGAAAGGCTGGAGATAGTTTAAAAGAAAGAGAGGATTGACACTGTGTTATAATTGTAGAATACCAAGACATATTTCTAAATAATTCCCTGGTATAGGTCCTATTTTTCTTTATTATAAAGTTATTGGTCATGAGGTTGAGGATTTCCCAAGGATGATTGCTAAAGTTGAAAATATGAACATGAGACAAGAAAACTATAAAGAAGGTCAAGAGACGAAGGATATGTTAGAGAATTGAAAAGATAAATAATCATAGAAATATTAGACTATGTTAGTACAGTTAAAAGAAACAACGAATGACCACAAGGATGTCAGTTTGTCAGAGATCTTGAAAGAAAAAAAACACATAGTTACAAGAATAGAAGACTTCAACATAGATTGTGTATTGGATGAAGAAACACACGTGAATATTATGCCAGAGAGCACTTGGGAAATTTTGGGAAAGCCTGCTATGGTACCTTCATTAGGAAGGTTAGGCTTGTTTAAAGGAAAGATGATAACACTATGTGGAAGAGTTACTAATATACCTATGCTTGCTCATGAAACATTGACAAAAGAAGACTATGAAGTTATTATATTTGTTGAGAACAACACCCCTTTTCCACTTTTATTAGGAAAGACTTGGATTGAGAAGGATCAGATCAGAAGAAAAGCAGAGGAGGAAGCTACAACAGAGAAAAAGAAAGAACTAAGGGACCTCATAACCAGAAAAATAGAGCGACTAATAGAAGAACAAGAGGATAAGTCGAAGCAACAGAGGGCCAGAGAATTAGCTGTCAAAGTTGAAAGAACACAGGAAGGCTTGAAGACCCTGTTCGTGCAAGAAAGAAGTATAGCCACCCCAGAAATATTAAGAGAAGGGACATTAACCTCAGAATCTGTAAGAGCAGATCAGTAGTGCAAAGTCCTTTCACTAGGGGAGAATACAAATACAAATGGGAAGATGATTCCATAAATTGTTAGAGAATCTCATATCACAGGAAAGAAGGCTAAGAAGATCAATAAGAAGAAAGATAAGTTGCATAAAGATACATAAAATAGAAGGAATACTTCACAGGAGGAAGATCTACAGAACTTGAACCTTGCCGAAATAGAAAAAACACGCAGAATGGGACTTCGCCACGACGAAGATATATGACCGTTGGAGGCGCTCCAACTGTTAGAATGACGCCCCAGAACGGCTAGAAAACACAATTATGAGAAAATGGACCATTGATACCACACCATAACGGACATAATCACATTGATGAACACATTCCTGCCCATTGGAGGAATCTGTTATGATGCTTGCTTATTTAACCCATCAGACACTGCGCAGGGACCAGTTTTTGCCATCCGTGATTATTCGAGCTAATAGAGAATCAATTGTATATCGTGTTGTGCTTTATAGACCTCATCATCTATTTGATTACCTCGCTTTTCCGTTCGCCTACCCGATCTATTTGGTTACAAGTGTGAATGTCAGGCGAACCTAGTGTGTTAGAAAAGTCTATGGAGGAGACTCTCGTGGAGCTCATGGCTAGGAGAGTTATGTCTGTAGGAATATAGGCAACATTGACTAGAGGACTGCAAGCATCCCCCTCGACTGGACGTCATTATAGTCATGCTACTGAGAAGCGAAGCAAGCACCATGACGATATGGCTAACGCGAAGCAGATCCCATCGGTCTTGCTAGATTATATACCACCTTTGGCTGGCATAGTTAACTGCAACAATATCCCACACGACTTTGAGTATATGTATATCACTGCGTACATCCCAAAGGGAATACATGTAGTTGGACCCCAGTTAGGACAGATCCCAACCCTGAAGAACAAGGACTTTAACCTTGGTGACAGAAAGAACTACGCCATGCTCGTGCCCCATAGGTATTTGATGAAGACAACTGGGAAGAAGCCATGCATAGTCTCCCAGCCGTGGATTAAGGAGATGGTGTAGTCCACGATCTTGAATGTATTGAATATCCCTCACTTTGGATGACATCAGAAGGTTATCGCTTACGTTAAAATCCTCTTTTCGTGCTACCATGGAGGATATATGTGGCTCGATAGGTGCGTTACTGTGGATCCGATACTGATCCACTTGATTACAGGGATGAGCATGTAGGGACTATACCCTCAGTAGTTCTACCTAGGGAAGACTTTAGATCACTCCCTGGCACAACTCATAAAGGAGTATTATGGCGATGTAGAAAAGGGAAAGCAAGGCTACAAGGTAGCCTCTATCCAGGATGGCGCAGTGCGTCTAGCTTGCCAACTTATAGTCGACAAGCTCGCCAGAAAGAACCGTCTGGCACATGTTACTGGGTTCGTAGTGGACCTCACTGGAAAGTGTGTAGAGGCTATGAAAATGAACTGGGAAAGTTACCTCGTCAACGAGCTCGACACAGACTGCCACGAAGCGCGGGATCAAGGGTATGAGTTCTATTTCAGCTGGTTACTTTTATTAATAACATTTGTCACCTGGCAGATGTTACACATTATTTTTGTCACCCTTATGACCGTTAATGGTGTAAACCTATATGTTTCCTTTAGAGGGGTCAATGGCCTGAATTCCTGAAGAATGAAGGGAGAATAACTTTTATCGAGAGAAGAAGTTGTATTTTCCTTTGTAAAAACCCTATTATAGAGGATTTCCGCAGGCTGCACTATAGCCAGGGTGAGGAAATTCCTGGTTTCCGCAGGCTGCACTATAGCCAGGGTGAGGAAATTCCTGGTTTTTGCAGGTTGCACTATATCCAGGGTGAGGAAATTCCTGGTTTCCACAGGCTGCACTATAGCTAGGGTGAGGAAATTCCTGGTTTCCGTAGGCTACACTATAGCTAGGTTGCAGAGTTTCCGCTGGCTGCACTATAGCTAGGGTGCGGAATATTCTGTATGTGGGAAAAATGGGCGTCTTCTCGATGCTTCTAGAAGGAGAAGCTTCTATGGTGAGGTGGTCTCCGAACGGTTTGGATCTTACTCGTTTTCATGATTTAGTGGGATCATCCTAACCTCCTTACCTTATCCTCTTCAGCTTATAAAAGGAGAGGAGCTCTCATGGAGAAATTTAGTTGGATTGAGCTTGGGAAATTTATGTTGGCTTTGAGCTTTGCTTTGTCAAGATACATTGTGAGTAGCTATCATATCTATGGTCTCAGAATCCTTGGAGCAAGAAGTGTGTGGGAAGCAAGGAATTGTTGGAAGGAACTTTACGACATCAAGGCATCTGGTTGTAATCTCTCTTCCTATTATTTAATATAATACAGTGGAATGCTTCTTTCCCATAGAATTATCTTTATTTTATTGCATAATTCCTTGATCATATGCATAGGTTGTCATTGAATATAATTCTACTGCTTTCACTTTGGTTGGTTTGTGTCTCACTGTAGGATCAATATCACAAGAGCACCGGAGCGAAACAGGAACAACAAAGACAAAAGGAAGCGACACTTAAAGGTATGTCTCTCATCTTTTATTTGGTAGTAAATTCGATGATTATAGCTTAGGGAAAGCGCCATGTCCCGTCGTGTTTTGTTCTAAATCTAGGTGGATCTAGGGGGATCGATTCGTGTCTACACTTAACGATTAGCCCGTTAACAAAATTGGCGAATCCACTTAGGAGCAGATTGTTTTCCTAGTTTGCCTTGATTTCTTTCTTTGATTTCTTGGGTTCTCTTTTCCGAGTCACTGGGAGATCCATCTTGACTCTCTGACTGTTAAAATTCATTGGAAAACCTTCACATTTTTTAATTTTTTCCATTTTTGTCTGATTTTCGCACCCTGCTTTGAGGGACAGTGCAACAACTAGGGATTTACGCACCCTACCTATTTAGACCAGTGAGGAAACTCCGCACCCTACCTGTATCTGGCCTGTGGAAATCAAGGATTTCCGCACTGTGTTAGTCTACAACCTGCGGAAATTGTGAAATTTTTGATGGTTTTTTCCTTACCCAAACCTTGGATTTGGTTTTGGGGTAAATTTTTGGGTTTGATTATGATCTGTTTACAGTCTGCTTGACATCTTTGAAACTGATTTTAGCCATCTTTTCTTTGTTTGTTTTTGAAAGATTTGGTCTCTTGCTTTGAGTGTCTTTCAGTTACAAAGCATCGTTTTTCTTTAGGATTGTTTGGTGAAAGAACTTATTTTTATTTTATTGAATAATTAATGTTAAAAGATAAAATTTGTTTGGGTTGCTTTGTTTTATCTAGATCTGCTATTGCTTTTAGCTATCTTTAAAACAAAAAGTTTTAATTTCTTGCTTTATATTAGATTGGGGGCGTCCTTGCATTTGATTTCTTGAAGATATTGATATTGATTAGTTTAATAAATTTTGGGACATTGTGCATATGTGAATGATAAATGTTTTCTCCTTCTCGTAGCATAGCTTTCATCAAAACGAAAAGATTGCATATTCATCTCTTTGCATAAATTTCGAGTCGGTCAAAACACCATATTTTCCACGCCATTTTCCTCTTGAGTAACAACATCCATAAAATAAAGTGCTTATAAAAATTGATTAGACATTTTTATATTTTCTGGTAGCAAACCTAATCTAAATAGGTGTGAAAGATAACTTTGCAAAGCTGCAAACAAACATAGAATCTTGAGTTAGGGAGCAATGAAATCCACTTATTACATTTTGTCTTGGGAATCCCTTCTAACACAAGGGTCAATCACGAGGTCTCTTTGAGACTGGCAGAGTTACTCACCCTTCTTTGTTGGTCTTGGTGTAGAGATTGCGCGTATTATGAGGGTTGCTTGAAGGTATACCCACAATGATGAGTGGATGACTTTCAAGTTGATTTCAGGATAGATACCCTACCTTTGCGTGTGGATCAGACTGTCGATTGTTTCCCCAGGCATATCTGTAGTAGTTGGTAACCTTAGTAACCTATCTTTTTAGGGTCTTTACACAAGGTGACTGTGGAGGGGAAAGTCTTCACGGTACTTGGAATCGACATTGGCCAAACTCACTTGGGCTCCTTGGAGGGTATACCCACGTTTATGTGTGGGAGCTTGCACCAGGGTGTAAGTTTGTTAAGCAAGTCGTCAACATAACTTTTCCACCCACTCTATCTCATCCCCTTCTCACTTTGTTCCTGCAACGTTGGATTTCATCACCAACTAGTGTGCTCACTGTGAGAAGGTTTTGTTTGCTTGCTTGTTTACTATATTTTTAGCGTGTGTTGTTTGTTCTCCCTAGTGGACTCTAGGTTGGATCTTTATTTAATGGCATCCATTACCGGAACGACCAAAGAAGGAACCCCTGTTTCAGGGGAACCTTTTGTTTTTCCTTCTTACGGGAACATTGGTCCTCCTCACATCGCTACTTTGAGCCTTCCAGGTCTCACAATTGGATTGCTGGTGTGGTTGTTTTCCACTTAGGAAATCCCAAATGCAGTAAGTGCTCCGGTCGTAAACACTTCCCCTCAAGAGCATCAACCTCATGTTGATCCTTCACCTTCTTCACCAGTAAGATCTTATTTGCCTTCTTCACTTGCAAGGTCTTCTTCCATTTCATCTTCTTTGTCGAGTGAAAGCTCCGAAGCTAGTAACCCAGTGGCTAAGAAGAAGAAGAAACCGAAGAATAACAAGAAGAAAAATAAGCAAGGATCCAAACTTCCAACCACTGCCAGACATGTTGGAAAACAACCAGTTACTATTAATCATGCTGGGAGTGTTGATGATGTCAAGATCACCCAAAAAACCCGTAAGCCCAAGTACCCCTGTAGGCTTTGCAAGGGTAGCCATCTTCTTAAGGATTTCCCTGGTCTATCCAAGGTTATAGAAGCATGGTCTACACACCCTCGCCAACCCATGTCGTCAGCCTCTGAACAACATGCTGATGACTTCCCGTCACCTAGTCACGATGTCGTTGGGAAGAAGAAAAGTCGAGTCAAGTTCCCGTGTATGTTATGCAAAGGGCGTCATCTAACTCATCTTTGCCATCATATGGAAGAAGACTCAAAATTCCTGGAAGACATGACTGTTCACAAGCTCAACTTCCAGCTGCTTATCGCAAGCTTACTCTCGACCCACCTGTAGTTGATGGAATGATCATTCTGGTCCCTTCGTCGATCAGTTCGGTTAATCATGTGGTCAATTTGGTCACGTCCTTAGTTGAACTAGTTGACAAAGTGGTTGATCTGATCCCATCCTCGGTTGATCCCACTCTCCTGTTAGAGAGTGAAACCCAAGTGTTTGATTCGATCCCATCTTCGGTCAATCCAACTCTCCCGTTAGACAGTGAAACCCAAGTGGTCGATCTGTTTCCACCCATCGACCCCATTCTCCCCTTGGAGAATGAAACCCAAGAGGTCAATTTGATGTCATTATCAGTCGATCCTACTCTCCTGATCGAGAGTAAACTCGATACTGCCCGCGTTTTTCTCGTTGATACAGACTCTACCATGCCGGGGGGTATTCCTCCTTCTCCCGTGGGACCTCCTCCAAGTAATGAGGCCATCCGTTTTGATTGGGGTGTGCTAACCGGACCTCGTCTTCCCTCTCAAATTCCTTTCCAATTTATAGTACAGGTTTGTGGTCGGGACGTTCCTCAGACGTTGATAGATGAACATGCGTTTGTTAGTATTTTGTCCTCTCTTGCTTGGAAAGCTTTGGGTTGTCCTCAACTTGCACCAGTTACACAGAATCTGTTATCTTTTAACAGAAGAACCAGTCAACCTTTAGGGACCCTTCCTCAGTTTCTTGTAACTTTGGGAGGGAAAATTTTCTTTATTGATGTCATGGTAGTCCAATACCCCTTGGATTTAGTTTTAATCCTTGGGCGGGATTATATCTATGCCATGAAAGCTATTGTGTACACTCTTTTTGGTGTGATACATTTCCCTCACGATGGAAGAATTGTGACTATTGATCAACTTTCATTCATCAGTCTTGATTGGATTACCTCCCTTAGTGATTCTTATATGCAGACGATATCGCCCCTTCCACAGGTAAATTATGTGGCATTATCTCCCATGTCTTCCACTGACGATGACAATGACTTGGATCCGGTAGTTGACATGGTGACCTCTTCGGTAGGGCTATTGGAGCCTGACCTCCTTACCCCTCTCACGACCCTCGACATGTGTTCCTTCTAGAGTGTGTTTCTTCTGTCAAATGAAGATCTCTTGGAATCCATGACCGAGTTTTGTCCCTTGACATGGTGTCCTTCCAGAGCATTGTCCTCTTGGAATCCGTGATCAAGAAGAGCCTCGGGCATGATTTTCTGATTTCAATCTTGTTAAAAAATGAAATCATCTTTGAGCATAGTTTTATTCTTTCAAGCTCATTAAAAAATGAACCCAACTACGAAGATATTTAAACTTCTCTATGGCAACCTTGTTAAAAAAATGAAACAAAGGTTATGATCATAGTTCCTATTTTTGTGTCAAGATCGTTAAAAAATGAAACAGAGGTTTGGGGCTTGAACCTGGATTCCCGAGCATAGTTCTTGTTCCTGTGTCAATCTCGTTAAAAAATGAAGCGGATTGTTCCCCCTCTCTGTTGATTCAAGTCCTTTGTCTAGTATTTGAAGCTTCCTTTCCTCCTCCTTTGCAGTTGGATGAAATGAAGCTTGGGGGCCAATGCTTCCAGCCTCTGGACTTCATGCTGAAGTTGAGCCACTAGCTGCTTAAGCTGGGGGCTAAGTACCAACCATCCGTTGGAAATTCACAAGCATAGTTTTCTATGGTTCAAGCTTGTATAAAAATGAAACCACCTACCCCAAGCATAGTTTCCTCTGGTTCAAGCTTGTGTAAAAATGAAAACATGTCCAAGCATAGTTTTGTTTTGTTTTAAAGCTTGCGTACAAATTAAAACAATCCTAATCTTAGTCTTTATTCTTTCTCATGCTCGTAAATACATGAGAATAAGTTACCGAGCTTAGTCTTTGTTCTTTCTCGTTCTCGTAAATCAATGAGAATGTAACCGAGTAAACTTTTATCACTTTTTCAGACTCGTAAAGGTTATTCAAAAAAGAAACCCACTGGAGTTCCCTTTAAACTCTTTTCAGACTCTCTAAACATGAAAATATTTTCGAGAGACCTTGTTCTTTTCACGCGCATAAAAGTATTTGAAGAAAACGTTTGATGGGCGATAGTTTATCACTTTTTTTGGTCTCATTAAACTAATTTATGAAAAAGGAACTGAGAGAGTTCTCTTTAAGTGTTTTTTAGACTCTCTAAATATGAAAATCCCTCGAGTTTTCTCTCTTTGGGCTCATTAAACAAACATTGAAAGACCCATATGGGACCGAACCACTCCTTCTTAGGGTTTGTTAAATATACACCGAAGGACTCATCTGAAGGATGAGCTTACAGTTCAAGCATATGTTATCCTCCTCAAGCTTGTGTAAAAATAAAGAGGTACTCTCCAGAAATGGTGGGGGAAAAATTGGGAAAGAATTGTGTCTAAACTTGTATTCTATGGAAGAGTCTCTTTAGAACATGACACCCTTCCACTTGCTTTGTGTCTAGGTTGGAAAATATTCTTGACTCTTGATTGTACCCCTTTCTAATATTACAAATTGGTCTGTGATCCCTATTGTTGAGTCAATTTTTTCCAAGACAGTTTTCGTGTCATAAATATGTTCAAAAAGAAGTTCAACCCGAAAATCCTTCTATTGTGTCAGCCATTTCTACAGTCCTTAAGCCCTCTATTACATCGGCCATCCCTGAGTCAGTCCTGAATCACTTGTTACTCTGATTTACTTCAAATCTTGTCACCTGTTTCGTGTCATTGATGGGGGATACATTAAGGCCCTCCTGTGACGAGACTTTTCCTGTCGACTTCAACTCATTATCCAAGAATTAGACTTAGAAACTAATTGGTATCTTGGAACTTGCATTCCTTAATGGCAGGTTTCCTCACTTTCTATAGTGGGTTTTCATTATCGACCATTGATCGAGAGATTCCGTCGAGTGTTCGACTTCATCTCATTGATTAACATTCGTTGGATTGTACTGGTGTACCTTGGGAGTCATTGATATTAATGGTGATTTCCCTTGCACTTGTTAATGGTATTCATTAATGACCGGTAATCAAGTGGGTTCTACCATGTTCGACTTCAACACATGTATTCGCATGGTTAGATTCGTACTATAGAGTGGTGGAGATGAAGACCCTGAATCTTTTCTCACAGATTCAGGTTGCGTTGGAGTATATTTAGTTTATACTGTTGCATAGATCCACATTGTATGTCTCATGGCTATGTTCAAATTTGAGTCTTTAACACATAGATCCACAGTGTATTTTTGGTGGCTATGTTCAGATTTGAGTCATATTGGCATGGATCCACAGTGTATGTTTGGTGGCCATGACCTGTATTACTTAACATGGATATTTGCATGTCGACATTTATACTTTGAGTCATTTGTATTCTGAGTATGGGAATACCTACCTCAGTGATGATATATTATTGTACTATATTTGCAGGTTTTCGACCGACGTGTTCCTTGTTCCCTACACACACTCGACAAAGTATTTCAACTATCACTCTGTTTTAACTTCATACTTTGGGGGGCTCTCTGTTACACATTTTTTTTGTCACCCTTATGACTGTTAATGGTTTAAACCTATCTGTTGCCTTTAGGGGTCAATGGCCTAAATTCCTGAAGAATGAAGGGAGAAGAACTTTTACTGAGAGAAGAAGTTGTATTTTCCTTTGTAAAAATCCTATTAAAGAGGATTTCCAGAGGCTGCACTATAGCCAGGGTGAGGAAATTCCCGGTTTCCGTAGGATGCACTATAGCTAGGGTGAGGAAATTTCTGGTTTCCACAAGCTGCACTATAGCTAGGCTGCGGAGTTTTCGTAGGTTGCACTATAGCTAGGGTGCGAAAATTCCTGTATGTGGGAAAAATGAGCGTCTTCTCGATCTTCTATAAGGAGAAACTTCTATGGTGAGGTGGCCTCCAAACAGTTTGGATATTACTTGCTTTCATGATTTAGTGGGATCGTCCTAACCTTCTCACCTTATCCTCTTCAACTCATAAAAGGAGAGGAACTCTCATGGAGAAAGTTAGTTGGATTGAGATTGGGAAATTTATGTTGGCTTTGAGATTTGCTTTGTCAAGATAGATTGTGATTAGCTATCATATCTATGTCTCACAATCCTTGGAGAAAGAAGTGTGTGGGAAGAAAGGAATTGTTGGAAGGAACCTTACGACATCAAGGCATCCACTTGTAATCTCTCTGCCTATTATTTAATATAATACAGTGGCATGCTTCTTTCCCATAGAATTATCTTTATTTTATTGCATAATTCCTTGATCATATGCATAGGTTGTCATTGAATATACTTCTACTTCTTTCACTTTGGTTGGTTTGTGTCTCACTGTAGGATCAGTATCACAAGAGCACCAGAGCGAAACAGGAACAACAAAGACATAAGGAAACGACACTTAAAGGTATGTCTCTCATATTTTGTTTGGTAGTAAATTCAATGATTAGAGCTTAGGGAAAGCGCCATGTCCTGTTGTGTTTTATTCTAGATCTAGGTGGATCTAGGGGGATTGATTTGTGTTCCATGCCTACTACCAGCAGTTGAAGCGTGCTATTGAGGAATTTCCACGCATGACACTAAACACATTGCACCAGTACAGACCGCTAGCGAAGTTCCACGCTGATCGACACTTTATTTATATCACTACGCGCAGGGATGAGAGCAAAGAGGAGTTACAGTCCTATTATAAACTGACCGACAAATATGTGGAGGAGATCACCAAAGAATGGCCAACAAAGTTCCTTGTATCAATTGACGATGAAAAACTTTCCGACCCTGACATCATTGGAAGCCCCTTGGTCACCCAGGTCGAGCATGTCGGGTAGAGCAGCATGAAGAAAAATAAGAAAAAAGAGGAAGTGCAGAACATAGAGATTGATGAGGAGGACAATGCCTTGGAGGAAAGTGGGCCTGAATCACCCACAGGAGGAGGAGGACACAAAGAAAATCAAGGAAGAGGAGGGGAAGAAGGAGAAAAGCAAGGAAAAGATGAAGTTACACCACCGAAGGATCCCTTACCGAGGTCGAAACATAGAAGAAAAGGAAGGTTTCTTCGCAGAAACCCGCAACAAGAAAGAGTACGTGCACCAATAAACCTAAGATGAAGTCCACGTTCACAGAGGATGATGTCGATCTAATCATCACAGTTGTGGAGGATGCTTTAGAGGATATCTTGCAGTGATATGGAGCAAAGCAGGAGATGTTGTATGAAATAATTGAGAAGGAGATGAAGGAGATACAACAAGCCATCCATTCAATCCGTGCAGTACCTACTGCACCTTCTTCGTCGAATATTATAGAATTGGGGGACGAACCCACTCAATTACGAAGACTAGCAGATGCAACAGAGGCTCGACTTCAGTAATTCCAAGAATAAAAGGAACAGGCCACAAAAGTCTTGAAACAAGAAAAGGAGGAGGTCTTAGAGAAAATTCGAGTTGTGAGTCTTGCTTAACCACCTACGAGAAGGAGAAAGATGAAATTTGGGCGATGTTCGAGCAGAACAATGCGAAGATACAGAAAGAAAAAGACCAGCTGCTCGCAGAGAAGACTGTGGTCAAAGAAGCGGTAACTAAAGCACTTCGCTCTATGTCGGGCTTGACATAGGAGGAACCAGAGTCAGTCGAGATGCAAGTGGGGAAGCCCATTGAGGCCATCTAGCAGCTTCAAGCATGGGTAATAGAGTTGGAGCTTCAAGAAACACCTAACACTCTGCAAGAAGTGCGTGACCAAAGGGAGGAAGAAACTAAGAACGCAGTTTGAAGGATCAAGGTCCTCGCCTTAGAATGTAAGTAGTTGAGCGATATAAGTACACATATCTATGAATGTCTCACAGAAGATCCAGAGCTGAGGAAACTAGAAGCACAACAACAGGCATTCACCGTGCAAGCGCAGATGAAGCTACTCACCGCGGTCGAGCGAATGAAGAGATCACAGGGGAAATGCGCAGTCCAACAATAGATTACTGCCATCCAGAGAAGAGTCATGGAAGTTACATAGAGACTATAGCCGGTGCAGGATGAAGCTTGCATGATTTTTAAAGATATTGAAGGACAAGGCTCACAACTGGACCAAATGGTTATGACAGTTGAACAATGCCTGGAAGGGCCTATTACAGAGCAATTGATTCAGGAGTTCACTGAGTAGGAGGCTCTGGCAAAGAAACAAGTCGAGGAAGCTCAAGCTAAGATCAAGGCCTTTAAAGGAGCGTTGCCAATATATGAGTGACTCGGGATGAGTCATAGGTGAGTGTTGGGGGCCTGTTGGCCCTTGACCAAGTTTTGAGGAAACATTGGTCGTGTTTGACCACTTTTGGGACTTCAACAGGCTGGTCGAAGGTGGAGTGCCCAGGCTAAGCTGAGATTGCGGGATCTGACTTGTTTTACGGGCTTGTGAAACCAACAAAGGGTTTACTAGGGTTTATGTAATGGGTTATGGGATGTTGGTCCATGGGTTTACCCATGATTAGGCTTGTTGTAAATGTATAAATAAGTAGCTAAGCGATGTAAGAATCCCGGATGATAGTTGGCTATGTGCACAACATGTTGTAACTGGTAATGTTGGGTTAGTGTAAGAGGTTGTAAGTTTCTTTGTGCAAATGGACTGTGTAAAGTAAGGCTCTGTGCTACTAGTGAGTTGGCTCTGTGCCTTGATCTAATTTTGGGAAGGAGGATCTGGCACGCTGCATGCAAATATCTTGTCCTCTGAGGAGTTTGGCTCTGTGGATCTATACACAGAAGAAGATGAATGTAAGAAGATTGAATACTAATAAAGAAGAAGAAGTCGTTGGTGGACGTAGCCCCACACTGGGGTGAACCACATATATCTTGTGTCTTGATGTTCTTTCTGCGATGTGAATTATGTTGTTTATCTGCTTAGTGTTGTTGTTATAATGTATAATGAATGCATCTGATGTTGTTTCTTAATGCTTAATGGTATTAAAGATGAATAAATGCTAGATCTGAGCTAATTCTATGTGTTAAGTGATTGTAAGTGCTTGATCTTGATTGTTACTGCCTTGATCTGTAACAAGGGTTAATCTGCGATGTGAATGAGATTCATTAACTAATGCATATTATTGTCTAAGTACTCTGCTGAGTGTTGTAATCATAGATCTATATTCCAACTTGGTTGTAGACACCTAAATCCTACAACCCCACTGCCTCTACCTCGGGGAGACTTCATCTGCTTCAAAGGTGTTGCCGAAAGGGCCGATAGTTAGGGTTTTGTTGGTAAGCCGTTGAAGCGTTGAACCCTGGGTCTGCCCCTGTGCCATCAAACACCATGGAATTAATCTCTGTAGGCCGGATCTCCAAGGGCATGTCATGATAAATGTTGTATAACCTTCTGTTAAAGACAGACATAACTTCTTCCTCCTGTATCCTCAAAGCATAAAAATAAACGAGGTACAAATCAAGAGACTTATTCTCACGCCAATGCTTTATAAAATCATTGGACAATTTGATCCAAGAACCAATGGAATCAACTCTCAAAATATTAAACCATACTGCAACATCTCTAAACAAATATTTGGAGAACAACCTCGTAGAAACATCATCATGAACTACCTTAAACCGATCAACAAAATTTTCGAAGGCCCCCAAATACCTCTCGAATGTGACATGATCCTCTCTAGAAAAATGGGGAAGATACTCAAGGAAATCAACAGGATAATGATGAAGGAGATATGGCAACAGTAAAGGCTTGAACATCTTCATTCTGATTCTAGTTTGAAAATCAATGGGATGAACATGAGGATTAACAAGCTGATGGCAAGGCACAATAATAATTGAAGATAATGAGATCTGAGAAAGTTTTGAATCGGTTTCAATCTCCTCAAGGTTACAAGAGTGATAAGATTTTGGAGGGATTTGAACGCAACGCTCATATTTATGAATAGGTTGAGGTAAATATATAGGATCAACATCAACAACATAAGGAGGCTGCAAATTTTCCTCTTGCAAGGATGGATATACAAAAGTAAGTTTATTATCATCTGAATAAACAAAACACAAGATGATCCTCTTAATATGTGAAGGGAAAAGTACAAATGAGATGATAAAGAACAACAAAAGTTCATGAAGAAATCTCATGAAATGATACCTTGTTTTTCCCTTATGCCCTTTCATCTTCCTGTCAACAAGATCCTCCTGAGTGAAGTCTTTGATTGTGGAGTCTCCAGGCAGATTGTTATAGTCAGTTTCTGTGTCCTTCCCTTGTCTACCATCAAAAGTCGGATTTGTGTCATTCTCCTAGGGAAATTAGCTTCACTTATGTTCCCTGGAAATGACACCAATTTGTTATCACTCCAAGATTCACTCCCTGACTGTAAAGGGAACAAGCTTGGTAACATAGCAAAATTATTTGAATGAAGGAAATGCAAGGTGGGTCAAACTGATTTGAATGTCAAAAACTCATAACCCAAAGACACATATGAACACACTCTAACAAATAAGGCCTTCATTGTACTGATCATATAACTTAAGGATTTGCAAATGGATGGAGAATGCTACCATTCCAACAAAATCATATACACTAAAAGCACATATGAATGGTTAATTACAATAGAAAGAGTATTTGTGATTCTTTGCCTATCAATGCTATGAAAAAAATACTTCTTTCAGTCAATGAATAAACATAAGAACATATGAACTGAACATTCACTCAAAAAAACAAAGAAAGATAGCAATAAAGTGGAAATCTGCTAAAATACAGTGAAATGATCTCATATTCAGATATGCATTCAAGGGTCTTAGTACAAAAAGCTTTGCTTGGTCTTCAAAATCCACCTCTCAGTCTCGAAGACTAAACCCCCTATAGCTGATCCCTTGGGTGTTATTTATAAAGAGATTACATGTTCATCTATATCCAAAATAAATGGATCTTATAACCTTTTTACCTATCTTTAGATATCCAAGTCAAATTCAAATTTATGAGGTGGATGGAAAATACAAACTGTCAAATTTCGGGAAAATGTTGCTCAACGATTCACCTATATCTCCCAAATACAAACATATTTTGTAAAAATGAGAGAGGTTTTTTAAGAGGAGCTCATGCTTGTAAAAAAAATCTCTCACTTCCAAAAAATACCTTTCCATATCATCAGAATATATCTCCAAATAATATGACTAAAATAGGAAAATACGAATTTCAAAATCTAGTCATATCCCTACATTCTAGGATTTGATCCCTAGAATGTTTCCATTGATGAAATCAAGTTCCACCTGCACCCATGGATGATATTTGATGAGGTATTTGAATAATAGTCATCATTTTCCCCTAAAAATACTCCAACCAAGTCGAATTTGGACGTTTTGACCAAAAGTTTTGAAAACTACTATCTACAGGAAAATTTGCAGCGCGCTTAGTGTAAAATCGCTGGTTTGCGCTGCAAACTGCTGAATACTCTGTTTTGTGCATTTTAAGCATAGATGAATGCTAGGAAGTGTTTCAAAGTTTGGAAATTGATTAAATAATATATGGAAATTATAGTAATGATATTCCAACTGAAAGAATCACCTTTTATGCCACTTTGGTAAAGAAAACTTAATATATTAATACAATTAAAGTTTGCCAAAATTGACTTCTTTTGCTTGAAATTTTGTGAGTTTCTGATGTAGATGATAGTTCACACTTGAAACATTACTCATAATTGATTGCTAACCTTCTTGCATGCTTAAGATCTTCATAATGCATAAATTCATATATACTAGCATGATAAACTTTAAGTAATCAAAACTAGTCTTGATTCCAACTCTATGAAGTTGACATGATATATTTGCATGTTCTTGAAGGAGAGGTGAATATCTTCAGGTTGTAGTCCACATCTGGCACATAAGAAACTCCATGTATGCTAAAAAAAGGAAGTTTGGTTTGACCCAAACTTTTAATGCCAACACACAGGCAAGTTTGCAGTGCGTAACATAGGAAAATGCAGCACCGTGCTGCAAACTTCCTATAGCGCATTCGTTAGGTTAATTCTTCTTGATCCACCTTTGAAGAGTTATGAAGTTTGGAGAGTGTTCCATGATAACCATATCACATAATAAAACATCAAACACCCTGAAGAAACCTGAATCTCACCATCAAATCTTACTTATACCTCCTTTGCAAAATTTTAGGGTTCACCATTACACATGAATCTCAAGTGCATTGGAAAAGCACAAATCCTCTTGAAATGATACAAGCATTATCAATGCTTTGGAAACCGTGATAAAAATCCATTCACTACATCTTAGCATGATTTTGGCTAAGTCCAAGTCTTCATTCAAGATTATGAGATTTGATTTGAGAAGGAGGTTTTGCTTATACATGTTTGTTAATTGCAACCCCTGAACCTTATTCTTTCTAATGCAATCCATTAAAATCTGGTAATCATGGCTCAGACAGTTAAACTAGGTGTTTGCAACATACTGAATAGGAAAAACACTACTGGGACTAGAAATTGACTGTCTCTTGGATTTAGGACTAAAAAATTTGAAAGCAAACTGAAATGGAACATTTCAAGAGCTAACATAACCTTCCGCCTTTGTCTCCTTCACTAATGAACCTTCGAACCAACCATTTTCTTCACTACCTAAGACAAATTTTTGGGATTACCACTAATTATCACATAAAGGAATTTTCCTTAGATAACCTTTAGCCACGGGGGCCAACCTGCACATGAACGAGAACCTACCACCAACTCTGCTCCAAAGCAGTATTGCAAAGCAATTTTCTTTCTTTGAATGCCTAGAACATTGTCACTCCGATGCCATATAACTAAGCACACACATGAACCAGAACCCCCATTTACTAGCATAATTGCTCGAAGGCGTGGAGAGTGCTTGGAATCTGAGGCTGACGTTGAATCCATTGCACCAACAAATCCTTTTGTCATAATTGTATTGTACCTTGTCCTATATATCCCACCTCATGTTAGAATATTATGCTTGTTTAACCATAGACAATATCACAATATTGTCACCCAACCATAGACATGCAGCCACCCCCGAGCACTGTAACCTTTGACAGATAAAATGATTCTGGAAGCAGTGCTAGACCCAACATATAACCAAGAGAGAGAGAGAGAGCACACCTTTCTCCTAAGGTAGCGCACCAAGTAGAAAGTCCCAAACCACAGACCAAGACCAGTACCCATCTATAGTCGTTGCAGTTGCACTCTTTCTACAAACTTGCTCACCACTTTATTGAGTGTGAGTGTGTTACCAACTGAGCTCAAGCACCTTCTATTTATACTAATCTTTCCAGGTGAACATGTGTCTCTTCAAGTAGGGCCCACCTCTCCATTTTTGAATATAATATACTTCAATATTACTTATTCTGTTGAGCCGACTTGTCTTTCAGGGTTTTCACACACCTATTTAGGTTTTCTCTTGCTTATGGAATATTCTATTCTCATCAAAGGTTTATCCATGGAGGTTAATACCTCCCGCAGCTACCAAAACATCAACACTCCCTCTTAGCTAGGGAGGTATTTAACCATGATGTTCCCTTTTGGTCTTCATAGCCTTGCTCTCTATTCCATGATCCTCTCATCATGGTTACGTAGACCATGCTACTGGTAGCATCATTACGTCACACGTTGATACACCCATGTGTACCTATCAATCTCGTCTAGGGGCCACAACCCACTATATAACACTAGAACTACACCTCATAGTGTGTGTCATCATCATCATTATGGGATACACCCACATGATGTGCTCACCCATGTCATGAATATCATCATTACTATCATCATTATCCATCCATATCACATGACATGGGCAAGACCTACATGGTCTTGCAGACTGGTAGCATCACCATAGCTACACAGGTTATCTAATGATCACCCAAATCATATTACGAGCAACACCATCACATCCATACAGGTTCTCGACTACGCCACTAGCATACTAAACTGTCTCATTGGTGTAGCAACAACTTGACATACTATATCATCTCACTGGAGTAGCCTACAACTTGGCATAAATCCAACTATTCAGCACAAGGCCTACAACTCGACACAAAGCCTACAACTTAGCATGAATCCTACAACTTGGCATGAAGCCTACAAATCGGCACAAGGCCTACAGCTCCACACAAATCCTACAACTCGACACAAGGCCTACAACTCGGCACAAGGCCTACAACTCGACACAAAGCCTACAAATCGACACAAAGTCTACAACTCGACACAAGGCCTACAACTCACCACAAATCCTACAACTCAACACGAAGCCTACAACTCGACACGAAGGCTTACAAATCAACAAAAAGGCCTACAACTCGGCACAAAGGCCTACAAGATCCTTCTTTTCGAATTCTGCCATCGAATCCCTTTAACTGAGAGAATCCTTGAACCACGCTTTCGACTGCTGTATGTCCCTATGCATCATGCAAAGTGTCACAAAACCTTGCTTCTTCCTAATCACTAACTCCCTATGAAGTTTGACTCCCTCTGAGTCCTTTCAAGTCTTGTTTTTCTATGGTAACCTTCCTAGAATACGTAGGATAACCTGCCCGAAACAGAAACAACAAGAGAAAAAGTATTTCCAATATAATAGTATTTTATATAAGAACATATCAATTTCATGGTAGTTCATTATATAATTACCAAGGTGTCCTTCCCGAGAACAAGAAGAAGAAATATCTCCTAGAGGAGATGTTAGTTCATATTAGAATTAAGTACAATAAGCATTTATATTAATAGTACATGCTACTAAGTATTCATTTGTTCCTAGCATTAATAAAATCTATAGGATTGCAATACTCACTTAGGCAACAATAATAAAAATATCAAACCTGATATGCAAACCTAGAGTCTAGTTATTGTTCTCCTTGAGTTGATTTTCTTCTAAGACAAGTATTCTTTCAAACTTGGAGAGTGTGTTGTTCCTATGAATGTATTAGATCTAATATCTTTCTGGATCTACGATTGCTTCTTGGACAAAGATCCCTTTTCTTTCCAGAGATTCAGATATGCAAAAGTTTCTTTTTATTATTTCTCCTACTCCACGTTCATGTACTTGGAAGCTCAAAAAATCAAACTCTTCATCCTTTGACGCTTGCTCTTCAGTATGTGGTTCCAATATTTTTCCCTTTGTTCTTTGCAAGCATGATGTCAATCCTTGTCTTCCATGCTCTACCAAGAGACCATGCTTTTGTTGTGCCACTCTGATTTTATGGAGGAATTAATGATTGTCTTTGAATTTGACCTTGACTAGTCTTTCGACTTTGACCAATCAAACATTGACTTTGACCCAAAAATTCAACTTTGATGTTTTTGATGGCTAAGGGAAATAGGAGATGCACTGGGTTAGGGCACACTAGGATAACCAAAAATTAGTCCCAATACTTCACAAAAACTTTCACTGCAACTAGTACCGCAACTGGTATTGTAACTGACACTACAACTGGCACGAAGGAATTGCAATTGTGCTACAATGAGCTTGACAGAGTTGGATATATACCTTCTAGTGGTTATACTTTTACGGAGTTGTGGTGGGCCCATAACCTGTTAGAATATTGTGCTTGTTTAACCATAGATAATATCACAATATTGTCACCCAACTATAGGCATGCAACCACCCCCGAGCACCGTAACCTTTGATAGATAGAATGATTCTGGAAGAAACACTAGACCCAATAGATAACCAAGAGAGGGAGAGAGAGAGAGAGAGTGCACCTTTCTCCTAAGGTAACGCACCAAACAGAAAGTACCAAACCACGGACCAAGACCAGTACCCAGCTGCAGTCGTTGCAGCTGCACTACACTTCCTCTAGACTTGCACACCACTTTCTTGAGTGTGAGTGTGTTTCCAAATGAGCTCAAGTGCCTTCTATTTATACTAATCTAGCCATGTGAACATGTGTCTCTTCAAGCAGGGCCAACCTCTCCATTTCTTCATATAATACTTCAATATTACTTATTCTGCTGAGCCGACTTATCTTCCAAGGTTTTAACACATTTGTTTAGGTTTTCTCTTTCTTTTGGAATATTCTATTAGACTAGTCAAATTTTTATCCATGGAGGTTAATACCTCCCACAACTACCAAAACATCAACACCTTGCACATGCAGAGATTGCGCATATGTAATATAAGGAACGTTTCCATCAAATGTGAAGTGTGAGATGAGGAAAGCTCTTGTTAATATGACGTCTAAGGTGTCATGAGAACATGAAACCCATGTGGCATGCAATACTTCGATTGAGACCTGCATTGATTATGGGATTTGATGGTGGGACAAGCTCCGATTAATGTTGATAGCCCGCTTTGGAAGATTTACAACTATATTTTCTTGGGAGTCAACCCAAAGATTGTTCTCCCTTTTAACATGGTGAAACATAACTTGTGGAATTCCAATTAGCTCAAGGTTAATTTTTTAAACTATGTTTCTTAGATGAGAATCCTTGGGAGGGACTCCTTTGATTATACCTCGAATGGTATTCAAAGAGTCACCAATGATAATTAGATGATGTATCTGAAACCCTTTGGCTAATTGCATGTCTTTAAGGAGAGCATATTCTTCTGCTTGGTTATTGGTGGCATGTCCCAGACTCCATGCATACTTTAGTACTGATCCCCCCTAGTGTTAAGAATGACCCCTCCCACACCTTTCTCCCCAAGATTTCATTTGGAGGCTCCATCAAAACAAAATATGTGCTTCCATTGTGCTGAAATCCACTTAGAAAAAGAAAAAGGAGGGATATGAAGCTGTTGGGATGATCTTACCTGAGAATGAGAAGGAGAGCACAACTGAAGATGGAACATGTCAAACCACCTATGTTCTAGAACATCCAAACTCTATGGGTAATTTAGCTTCATACGTCTAGAATTAAGGAACTCCATGAGTTGGGATTTTTTTATTGCTATAACTCTACTAACTCTAATTTCTTCTTCCTTAAAAACACTCCTATTTATGGGAAACCAAATTTTCCAGCGGGTGTATTTAGGAAGAGTCATCCAAAATCGCCTGAAAAGGGGTTTATTTATGAAGGAGCCCTAATATTATTTCTCCCAAGATCCCATCAAATCTTGGAGAGAGACTAGCCATCAGACCTTGCCATATAGATCTTGAAGAAGAGCTCACCAAATGTCTATTACTATTAGTGATCCAGATTATTTTCAAAACGAAATGAAAGCAGAGATATTATAATGAAATACTCATAAAAATTGCTTGAAACAGAGAGATATGGAAATACATGATTTCTACTAATGAAAGAAATGTACCGAGATTGTAAAAATATAGAGTGCAAGACTCGATAGAATGGTGGCATCTTTATCTCTGAGAAGATATGTGACGGCTATGCTCATTCACAAGAAGATGATTACAATGAGGCTCTGAAGGCCTTTTTATGATAAAGATGAATGCCAAAATCCTAGACATCCAAAAACCTAACCATAGGAGATGAAGTGCCAAAATTCATATGGGCCCCATTGGGGTAAGCTAGTACATTAACTTCTCGGGGTCATAACTTTTGCATACGATCTCCGTTTTAGGCGTGTGATAGCCCGTTGGAAAGGTATTTTAAGGAACTACGTATTATGATATCAATCTCTATCTTTGTCTATAGTTTGACTATGGAAATCCAAGAAAACACTGTTTAGGGACCCAAAACAACCTTGAAAGTACATAAAGATGTATTGACATGAAAAATTCCAAAATAAGCCAGTTTGAATAGGTGGGAGACCACCAATATACACCTAGATGTTGTGTAGGGATTCAAGACAACCCCCGAAAGTGCAGAACCCACAATTACAAATAAATGTCCCCATTACAAAGAAATGTGTTGAATTCAAAACTATCAAGATGAACCAGTTGGAATTTGGAACAGGTGGGTCACCACCAATATCCACCTGGATCAATCCTCCCCCATTAGGTAGCAATGGTATCCATTTCATTGAGTGCCAGGGGAAGAGGGGAAAGTTTTTTCTGAATCTGAATCTTGGTGAGTTGTGTGCCTTGTTGGAGAAATTGTGATGCTTGGTCTGTGGAAGGATTTCGTGAACCTGTTGCTGGCGGGGTTGAATTTGTTCCACCAACCTGTTGTCTCTTGGCTTGACAAGGCATTGTGTAGGCACCATTGTATGTGAAAAAACAATATCTTCTTTCTTTTTAGAAATCTTCTTCTACTGAATAGAAGGTGTTGAGGCTACAATGGTTGTAGTGGCCTTATGTGTATCCTTTGAATAGACTGTAAAGAGGATGAATTTTGCAATATGAGAGATTAACTTGTGGCATTGTTTTGGTGGAACAGTAGTCAGAACTATCTCTGGTATCCTATAGAGCCGACCCCCTAGAGTAATACTGACACTATGGGGTTGAGACTCATAAACATCATGATTTTTCCACATATATGGTTGGCCCAAAACAAAATCACAGACATCAAGAGGGGAAACATCACACACTACCTCATCCTTGAAGGGTTGGATGCCACATGACAGGCGACACTGCTATCTGACATGGAGATCTCCTCCCTGGTGAAGCCACCCAATGTTGTATGGTTGTGTGTGTGGTGTTGTCGACAACCCCAATTGTTTGACGACCTTAGATGAGATGATGTTCTTCTAGCTGTCGTTATCAAAAATGAAATGCAACAAGGTCCCCTTCACTCACATCAGTGAATGGAAGAGGCACTCCCCCTCTTCAAGATATACTGGTTCTTCTGGTTGAATTGTTGTGATCACGACATTAGCAGTGGGGTTTGCATCGATGATTTGTCTGTTTTCAATATTTTCTGGATCATATTTAGAATCAGGGTTCGACGCCTTGTCTTTGACCTCAGCCACCAACGACTGTTTCGAGTGACATTCATCAGTGTTGTGCCAAGGGATTTTGTGGAAGTCGCACCACTTCCCAGTGTCATTCTTCATCTTTTCTTTACCCTTCTTGTCTGATGTTTTGGACTAGTTGTCTGGAGGTTGTTGTTTAGGGATATCTTTACCATAATTTGGTTGTTGAGGATTTGCAGAGCCGAACTTGCATTTGTTCTGGTGCTTGAATTTTTGCCCGATTTTGACAAAATATCGATAGGCATCTCCCAATGATGAGATGTTTAGGAAATCCATTTCATTTTGGATGTAGCTATGTAGAGCCCCATGGTATTTTAGAACCAGATATTGCTTGGAGTCTTTGATACCCAGATTGGTGCGCAAGGTATGGAAAGTATTTGTGAAATATGACACTGTTTGGCTCTTCTCTTACCCTAGTGTGGTCCATCTCATGTACTGGTCTTCATAGTTATCAACATGGTAGTATTGTTCCTTGACCACATCCACACAAAAATCCCAAGTGGGCTCAACCCCACCTATTCCAGATTCCTCCATGGAACTTTGATCCTAATAAGTTTCCCACCAATGTTTGACATGGGGGAGAGCCTTGAGGAGTGCGAAGGTGATATTTTCCCTGTCAGAAAATTTTTGAACAGAGAAATAACCTTCTAGCAGATTTAACCATTTTTCTAAGGCATCCACATATATCTGACCTTCAAATATGGGAATATCAAAATTAACTTGTACCTTGAAGGGAGAGGTTCCTCCAAAATGGCCGCTTGATGAAGATGCGCCTGTTTCTATCGGCAAGTGTTGAAGGATGTCTGAAAAATTCTCCATCATTTCGTCCCTCTGTCGCGCGAGAGATTTCTCAAGCAACAGGTTAATAGAATATTCTTCTCCATCATTTTTCTTTTCTGCCTCCATAGAGGGTTTCTTGGGCGTGCGAGAGAGATTGTCCTCAAGAGAGACAAGCTCGATACCCAACTTGCTATAATCGGACCTCGTCGGGTACATGCACTGAAAAACAATCAAGAGTAGCTTGCTCTGATACCACTGATCCAGATTATTTTTGGAACGAAATGAAAGTAGAGATATTACAATGAAATACTCATAAAAATTGCCATAAACAGAGAGATACAACAATACATTATTTCTATTAATGAAAGAAATGTATAGAGACTATAAAAATACAGAGTACAAGATTCGCTAGAATGGTGGCAGCTTTATCTCTGAGAAGAGATGTGATAGCTACGCTCATTCGCAAGAAGATGATTACAATGAGGCTTTGAAGGCCTTTTTATGATAAACATGAATTCCAAAGCCCTAGACATCCAAAAAATTAACCCTAGGAGATGAAGCACCAAAATTTATGTGGACCCTGTTGCGGTAAGTTAGTACATTAACTTCCCAGGGTCGTAACTTTTTCATACGATCTCCGTTTTAGGTGATGTGTGATAGCCCGTTGGAAATTTATTTTTGAGAACTACACATTATGCCATCAAAATCTAACTCTATCTACAATTTGACTATGGCAAGCCAAGAAAACACTGCTTAGGGCCCCAAAACAACACTGGAAGTACAGAAATATGTAATGACATGAAAACTTCCAAAATAAGCTAGTTGGAATAGGTGGGTGACCACCAATATCCACTTGGATGTTTTGTAGGGCTTCAGAACAATCTCGAAAGTGTAGAACCCACAATTACAAATAAATGTCCCCATTACAAAGAAATGTGTTGAATTGAAAACTATCAAGATGAGCCAGTCAGAATTTGGAACAGGTGGGTGGCTACCAATATCCACCTAGATCAATCATACACTCTAGGAACAAGTGAAAAATTGTTTCATTATTGCATTTACATAAAACACATCTGGAAGGAACCACAATTCCCCTTCGACATAGATTTTCACTAGTCAAGATTTTCCCTTGCATCAACGTCCAACAAAAAAAGTTAATGTTAGGAGGTGCATCTCGATACCAAAAATTGTTCCACTTGGATTCTTTAGTGGGGATATCTATCTTCATAAGAAGATATTCATATCCTGTACTAACCAAATAACCTTGGTTTCCCTAGTCTCTAGAGTATGGCTCGTCCAGATGATTCTGGGTAGTGCCTTTCAATGTTGAAAGCAACTATTCAGTCTGGGCCTGAAGTGCTTCCAGGATACTTTCTAGGTTCCACCCTTTCGAAGTTCCTGAAGAGTCCCATATGGATATGTCATAAAGAGTGATTTTTTGTTGAGAATGGATGAAATCCGTGATCGAATGCAGGCTGCGTTCCTGAATCAAAGGGACTCTATTCAGAACATTGTCCTCCCAAATTTTGATGCTTTTACCATTCATTGGAATCCAAGAAAGATGAATTTGAAAAAGAGGTAAAGACGCCTAAAGCAACTTCCAAATGGGGGAGCCTAGAGGAGATCCTAGATAAGTTTTGACACCTCTGAATTGATCCTTTTGAAAATATTTATGCACTAGAGCTTTCTTCTAATTAGCATAATCTCCTGTTATCATTCTCCACAACATTTTTTCTCCTAGGGCCAGATTAGCTAGAATAAGGCCCTTAACTCCTAATCCTCCATGCGATTAAGGAGCCCTTACTACCATCCAATTTATCAGATGAAACCTTTTAGTATTGGAATTTCCCCCTTCTTAGAGGAATTTTCTGATTTGTTGTGCGATTTCTCTTTTGACACTCATTGGGGCTAGCATTGAGGAGTATTGAAAAAACGGAAGAGTCGATAGTATTGCCTTAGCCAACACAAGTCTACCAGTCGAATTTAACCATTGTGCCCCCCAATTTGAGAATTTCTCCCTGATCTTGGAGAGCATAATATTCCAATCCGATGCAGAGAGAGAATTTATGCAGATAAGAATTCCTAAATATTTGAAGGATATCCATTTTGTGACTAGAGGGAATTGAACAATTCTTGAAATGACAACAAGAAAGTGAGCATTAATGTTCCAAGCATAAAGATAACATTTATAATAATTTACCAGTTTGCCTGTGACATAAATAAATTTGTCCAAAATCATCTTAAACCTTCTGGATATAGTTGAAGAAACCCCTCCAAGAAACAAAATGTCATCCATGAACTGAGAATGATTTATACGCTTGATCCCTGCGACGATTTTGATGCTTGGAGTGCTCCCAATTATTCTCTCGTGATATAACCTTCTTCCCAAAGTTTCTGCCATTAGAATATATAGAATGGGTGACAGAGGGAATCCTTGGCTCGACCTCTAGAAGCCTGGAAAAACCCTGAGGATCTTCCATTTAACAAGGCTATAATATAGGGTTTGTTGATACATGCTTTGATCTAGGGAATGAAGGATAGGTGAAATCCAAACTTTGTCAAAATTGCTAATAGAAAACTGTGACGAACTCGATCAAAGATATTCACCATATCGATCTTGATTGCCATTCCTATATCTCCTATGATTTTACTAGAATGGATTGCCTCTTGTACTAGAACAATATTGTCCCATATTTGACGTTTCGCTGCAAATCCCCCTTGATAAGGATAAATTAGTTTAGGCAAGAGCTTTTGTATCTTAGAAGCTATGATTTTTGAGATGAAATATTACATAATGAAATAGGTCTAAATATGGAAAAGGTCACCGCATAACATTCCTTGGGGATTAGTGCCAGAAATGCAGAACTTGTTGCTCCCCCCAGTCTACATGACTTCTGAACATATTGGATCATCCTTACTAGATCAAACTTAATGATATGCCAAGATTTTTTTTATAGAAATGCATAGTAAAGTCGTCTGGACTTCGGGCCTTGTCCAAATCAAATTGGATTAATGTTGATAAAATCTCCTCCTCAGTCACCCTATGTGTTATCCCTTTCCCTAACTAGATTTGGGATATATGAAAGAGCTTATTCTCTTAGGACTAGATCTATTGGACCTTTCTCATCATATAAATTGGAAAAATTTGCAAGGCCACATTCTTGATATCTTCAAAATAGGTAAGAGCAGTTTTATCCTTTAGATGAATTTCCTCAACCATATTCTTCCCTTTCCTCACTTTGCATTGCTTGTGGAAAAATAAAGTATTTCAATCTCCTGCTTGAAGCCATAAGTAGCGGGATTTCAGTATCCAATTTTCTTCCATTTTCCTCATTGCCACCTGAAGTTTCTTTTGACATTGTTCTTTCCTGTAAAAGGGATGTGGTAACCAGGGAAGCTTGCAATTTTGTCACCACCTCTCCTAATTTTTCCTAGAGAAGAAGAATTTCTTCCTGCGGGGCCTTGAAAGAGGATTTTACCTAGGATTTAATGGCCCTTTTCAATTGGATGAGTTTATGTTCCCAAATAAATACTAGAGAGCCAACAATCCAAGGACTCAAAGACGAAGTGACCAGAGAACAGAAAGAAGGGTGATCCAATTAGAGAGGGTTGAAATGAAAGTGGATAGGACCCAGATTTCAATCATTTGAAAAAACTAGGGAGATAGGCTTGTGATTTGAACTTGCCCAAGAAAGGATCTCGTATACAGGGGAACAAGTCTTAGAGAGAAAGGCATTACTAATAAGGAAGCAATCCAACCTTGTTGCAATGTGTTTGGGACCTACTTTGCGGTTATACCAGGTGTATAAACCTTTGGAGGGTTTAACATCAAACAAATCCAATGAAGTAATTAAGTCTTCTAGATGCTCTTGGTCTGGATCACGAACATAGGAGCCCCCCCTTTTTTCTTAATCGTGAATAGTGGTATTGAAGTCTCCTGCAAAGAAAAAAATATCCAAGGAATCTGTGTCGAACAAAGCTATCAAGGAGTGCCAACATTCCAATTTTTCATGATATTGGTTTGGCATATAAACATTTATTATTATATAGGACTTACCTGTGGTGATATGAACTAGCTTGACCAGAAGCCAATGAAGGGATTCCTCGCTTTCTACCAACTAAAACTAATGCAGTTTCCATAGAGTGCAAAGACCACCTGATGCTCCTCATGAGCTTACTGTTATGCCCATACTATTATTCCAAAAATGTTTACTCTCCTAAAGAACTATCATGTTGTTCATTTTTGTCTCTTGGAGAAGGAGGATTTGGGTTTTTTTACATTTAATCAAATGCCTTATTTATTCTATCTTGTCTTTACTTTCCAACCCCCTGCAATTCCAGGAGACTAATTTCATTATTTACTTGAGGGTTTTAAGGCCCCCCCTTTAGGAGGCGCAGAGCCACTTGGTACTCTATTTCCTTTAGAGTCCTTCTTGAAAGTGCTATAAAGGGTTGTCTGGAGACCCAATTCCTTCTCTTTATCTGCAATTTCCTCTCTTTTTCTGCGACATGGCTTCCTACCGAGTTTCTTGGTTGTGACATGAACTTCTGTTTCTTTGCATGATTCATCATTAGATTCTTCCTGTGATTCTTCCTCCAAAATGACATGGATTCCTGATTTAGAGCTCGAACCTACAACGATTGTTGGCTCCTTTATTGGTGATACTATCCTCGAGGATTTTCTCCCAAGTTGGGGTTCCCCTTGCCCGCGAATTGTGATTTCCATTTCTTAGGTTTTCTTATGTTTCTTTAGGGATTTCCTTTGGATATGAGAGAATAACATATTGATTGATGTTGGACTCCAGAGCTTCCCCCCCTCCCTGAGATGAAGGAGGGATTGAAGAGAGACCCAAAATCGATTGAGTTGAGGGAGGACCAAGGGGCGCCTAACCAGATCACCTCAAACCCCTCTTTCTCATTTGGGTTTGCCACTGCTCCTAGTCACCTTGTTGTTGTGGAGTTACTTGAGCTTTATGGCATGATTTGGAAAAATTACCTTATTCATTACACACCTTTCATTTAAAAGGGAGTTGTTCGTAGTATAGCTAATGGATGAGTCCAATCATCTAGGGTTAGCTATATGGCCTCAGGTAGCCCCTTTTCCAGATCTACTTCCACATAAATCCTTGCGCAAGCCTGCAGAAAGTCTTGTGGTTCGACTTGATCAATATATCTTCCCAAAGTATTTCCAATGTTGTGAATTGTTTCATCTGTCCAACAATGATAGGGAAGAAAAGGAAGCTAGACCTAGACCATAACCGTGGAGGGGATGTCATTTTTAGGACTGAAATCTGGAGTCCAATAGTTGAGATACATACCTCCAGATCCCATAAAATAAGGGCTACTGTGAAAAATTGAATCTCTATCTTCTTTGAATTCAAATAGAAACACACAAAACCCCTTACCACATAAAGAGGAGGAGACCTTCCCTTTAATGAGGGGTTTCCATCTTTGATCAACCCAACTTGCAACCGCCCTTGAGGATGGCAAGATCCCTATAAATTGCCCAACGAGACCGTTTGTTGCAAATCAAAGAGCCAAGTTCCTGGAAGAAGAGGCATGGACGGGGACCTTAGGGATCCTGTCAAAGTTCTTTACAAATTTGGAGGGGGGAGCCTTAGTAGATTTCGGGGCTGAAGCCACCAGTGCTCGAAAGGATTCAATATCAGAGGAAACAGGTGAGGAAGGGGAGAGGGATCTCCCCTTGCAGAGAGAGCTTCCATGGAATATACAAGGCTTTGAACAAATAAGGAGCCGCATGAAACCTCAGAGAAATGCCTTTACACGGGAAGTTTAAATGCTCTATTAAAAAATAAATAATAATAATAATAATAATAATATAGTTAATTATAGTTAATTAATTGAAATTAGTTAGAGGCTACGAGTTGTAAAAGAAAAGGATGGCACAAGAAAGCCATGAAAGTTTAGTTTGATTGTTTGTAAGAAAGTTTAGTTTGATTTTCTCATGCGATGAATGACAGGTTTTCAGGATTGGTTAAAACTGTTAGGATATTTTTCAATTTCGAGAGCTTCACGTATGAGTCGAGAAGAGTGATAGGGTGTTGAGGCCAAGATTTTGGTATTGTCAAAACAAATTAGATGTTTAGAATTGAAAGAGAGTTCAACAATAATTGATTTAGAGATATGATTGTGGGTTGTGCCAGCTATGTGTTCTTTGAGACGGAATTTGAAGGGTCTCCCACTTTGGCCAATGTATGATTTTCCACAGGAGCAGAGAATTTGGTAAACTCTTGGGTCAAACATTGGGTTGGATTTATCCTAGGAAGATTTGAAGGATTGTTTGAGAGTTTTGAAAGGCTTGAAGACAATTTTGATGTTCTTTTTGGCAAGAATTGTGGATATGTGATCAATAGTGCCTTGGATGTAGGGGAGAGAAAAAAGAGCTTCATGGGAAGAGGAGGAAGAAAAGTTCAACTTAGGGTTGGGGGCTGAGCGAAAAACTTTGTTAATTTGAGAGGAGGTGTAGGCATTAGACAAAAGTGCTTTGGTTAGGTGAGATTTTTGTTTCTTAAAAAATTGGGGTAGATTTGGATGACTAAGGCATTTTAAGGATTTTGTAATTATTTTAATTTTTATTTATTTTGGATTATATACAACTAAAGTTTCTTAGAGGGATATAAGCTTTTATGTTAATTTTAATGGTTTTATATTTTTTAAAATTAATTTAGTAACTAACCATTTGATGCAAAACCACATTAAATTAGTATATTCACATATATTATTTAATTATAAAAATTATTAAAAAATAATTTTAATTTAATATAGTATTTTAATAAATTTTATATAAATATTTTAAAAAATTACTAACTAATAAAAATAAAAATTATTTGATCATGACAAATGACAATTCTAAGTGTAAATTTTTAA
>ML835181.1:4548-36482 GCA_009831015.1 Picea engelmannii
ATGATGTGTACATGTATATTTGAAGATTTCAACAAAGTCAAATATTACCACCTAGCCTCAAATTCGAATTTCATCTTCAAGCTTTGAAGATTTGAAGAATATTTGGGACAATCATTCAAGCATATTCAAAGGAGAAGATCATGAAGATTTTGATGGAATATCTTATCCAAGATTTGTGAAAGATGTGTGGAGGATTTGAAGGGATCATATCTTGTAATAATAGGAAAGTGGTTGAGAGAATAATGGATCTGTAATTATGAGACTCTTATCTTATATTCAAGACTCTCATGTATAAAAGATAATGTTCTCTCTTCATTTAGAGAGTGAGAGATGAGAGATTAGACTTAGATTAGCTTGAAGTCTTAGAAGGGGATTCTTATCTTTGATTTGTATTCTTTCATGATTTGTCATTTGATTCTTGTAATGTAATTTGAGATAGCATTATTGTGTGAGCTCACATATGTCTTTTGTCATTCAACTCTTCACATGTTGTATTGTTTTCCTAGATTAATTTCATTTCAGCAATTTAGATTAGATTACTTCTACTTCAGTCCTTCATATATAGTGCGTGTGCTTCGTAAGCCTATGAACCTCGGATTGACAAATTAAATAGTTGGGAAAGTACTACAACATAATTAAACGACAATATTTCCGCCTAACAGATAGGGAGTTGTCGAAAGGTTCTGGGGGTGAGATGCCCAAGATCTGTGCTTGAGAAACACATTGTGGACTTGTGATAGGTTGTCTTTATGTTATCGATATGTTTTTTCTAATAGTGTGTTATCGGAGTAGAAATATGACTACATTCAATCTTAGATACAAATACATATTTTAAGGTCCCTCCAAATTTGTCTCGTGGAAGTGTTAGGAATGAAGGAGCATGATCTTTGCGATTTTGTGGAGACTAAGGTTGTAGAGAATATCGATTCCATGCAGTTAGAAAAATATAAAAAGAAGATGTCTAAGACGAAGTGAGTCATCCTTGACTTCATGAAGGATCACTTGATCCCTCACATCACCATGAAGACCATGGGTAAGGAGTTGTTTGATTCTCTAGTCAAACTATATCAAAGTGAGAACATCAATCAAAATATGCTTCTGAGAAATATGTTTAGAGCCACATAAATAAGAAAGACAGATTGCACATCCACTTACTTGATAAAGATTATTGAACTCTGTGATTAACTTGTAGCAATTGAAGAAGAGGTCAAGAATGAAGAGTTAGTACCCATAGTCTCTATTGGGTTTGCATCTTCTTGACAACCTTTTGTCTAGGGAGTTTGTACCTGAGATAAGATTCCTACCTTTAAAAATTCATGGGAGGAATTCATCCAAGAGGTCCACTAAAGAGTGTTGCAGGTATAGAGGAGGAAGAGAAAAATCTATTGCTCACTAGCAAAATGAAGAAGGGAAGTAAGAAAGGACGACCAAAGAAGGGCCAAAAAGGAAAGAAATAAGATTCAAGTTCCTATAATTAGGGTAAGAAGGACTTGAGCCACATCAAGTGTTTTAAGTATCAGAAATTTGACCACCATGTTTCTCAACGTCATGAGAATAAGGGGAAGGGCGAGAAGACGTAGTTTGCATGGAATGCAGAAGCATCTGTTGGAGTGGATGAGCTTTCATCCATGCTTGAGACACACTTCTCCATGGTCTCATGCATTTCATCCAACACCGTGTCTGGTGTCAAATGGTATGTTAATAGTTGAATCCAAACACATAACCTCTAACAACAAGGACTTCAACAAAATGTAGGAGTAGGAGGCATGCATACAAGTGAAGCTTGGTGGTGATGCAACATATCTAGTAGAAGAAGTTTCATCCGCCTCATTCCAAATGCCATCAAATGATATCCTTGAGATCAGTCAAGTTTTATATGTACATATTTAACTAAGAATCTCATTTTAGTGCGAGTGATGAAAAGCCTAGGATATATTATTGAGTTTGATGATCAACAAGTCCTCATTAAGAAGAAATGCCCAAATCCTGGTTGGGCTTTAGCCAAAGGCATTCAAGAGGGTGGTCGATAAAGGTTGCAAGGAGATCTTGTGAGAACCTCAGTGCATGACAATGACAATTTGTTCCAACTTTGGCATAATATGTTGGGTCAACTGCACCATGCAACCTTGTTGATATTGAATGACATGGTGCAGGGATTTCTAGATTTCAAGGTTCAGAAGAAACGAGCATGCAACAATTGCATGCTCGACAAGCATGCCAAGGTTGATTTTCCTAACAAAAATTGTAGGTCAAGAGAGATTCTTGACCCAATCCACTCATATGTATGTGGACCCGTGACTTTAGCTTCCTTATCAGGTAACACTTATTGAGTTTCATTTATTGATAATTCCTCTAAGAACTCCTAGATTTACTTCATGAAGACCAGGGGTTATGTCTTCGAGAAGTTTCAAGAGTTTAAATCTCTTGTAAAACATTAGACAAGAAAGAATATTGAGGCATTGAAATCTAATAATGGAGGGGAGTATACCTCTAAGGAGTTTAACATCTTTTGCAATCAAGCAAGAATCAAGAGGGAGATTATAGTGAATGGAGATTGCAAAGAGGAAGAATAGGTCCATCATAGAGACAACTAAAGCTATGATTCATGATCTAGATCTACCCATGTGTCTCTCAGAAGCATGTCTTAAAGTCATCTATATTTTGAATAGGTGTCCTCACGAAGTTTTGAAGGAAAATACACTAGAGGAGGCATGCACATATGAGAAGCCTCAAATAACACAACTTCATGTTTTCAGTTGTCCTATCTATATGCATATTCCTAAAGAGAAAAGGACTAAGTTGGAACCTTCTAGTTTGAAGGGTATTTTTGTGGGTCACAATTAGACCTATAAATCTTGCAGAGTCTACATTCCATCTTATCGAAAGATAGTTGTGAATAGAGATATCAAGTTTGATGAGGATGCAGAGTCCTCCAAGTCTGAGGAACATTCAACAGAAAATAAGGAGGGGGAGGAGCTTGCTTCCCCAAAGGTTGATCCACATGTTCCAAAGAAATGGGATTGAAATATCAACAAGTTTTTTAAGGTGTAGGGGATGCCTCTTTACCCTCTAATTCAACAAGAGATCTTAGGTGGTTTCCCCAAACATTATAGCATGCATAGGAGCAAGTTGGAGATTTTGAGACTTCATTCTGAGTAAGTCATCCTCCCAAGAAGTTTCCAAATTATGTGGAACTGATTTCTTGTCAACAAGTTTGATAGGATGCCATGATGGACGAGTAAAAATCCATCATGAAGAATGATGTGTGGGAGATGGCTCCTAGACCAAAGAGGATGTCAATGATTGACTCCATGTTGTTGGAAATGGTTAAGCATTTAGTAGATGGAAACATAGAGAAGTTCAAAGCTCAATTTGTATCTAGAGGATTCCCTCGAAGGAAATTGACTACGAGGATAATTTTTCCCCTGTTTCCAGGTATAGGTATACATCCATCAGATTCATTATGTATTTAGCATTAGTCTTTGGTTGGAATTTATACCAAATGTATGTAAAGACAACATTTCTTAATGGTCTAATTGATTAGGAGGTGTATATAAATCAACAAAGAGGCTTTGAGGTGCATGGGTGTGAGACCCATGTTTTCAAGTTGAAGAAGGCACTTTATGGGTTGAAGCAAGAACCACATGCATAGTACTCCAGGATCAATGAGTATTTTTTTGGTTTGGGTTTCACTAAAACATATGGAGATTCCAATATTTACTATTTTGTATCCCTACATGTAGACCATCTTTTACTTACAAGAATTTTAGATAAACTCATAGCATGGTTCAAGGAAGAGTTGGCTAGAGAATTTGATATGAAGGAAATTGACATGATGCACAATTTCTTGGGTCTAAAGGTGTGGCAAAGTATAGGTGACTCAGATGATGGACTGTAATCCCATGGCTAATCCTATGGTAGAAAATTTGAATTTATTTATTGACTCATATTCAAATTTGATCGATTCATCGATGTACAAACAATTGATAAGTTCCCTAATATATTAGTAAATACCAGACTTGATATTTGTTTTGCAATCAACACCTTGAGCCAATATATGGTGGAACCCACACAGGTTCACTGGGTTGGTACAAAACATGGCTCTGATAATTTAAGGGCACAATGCCTTTAGGTCTAAGGTATGTTGGTGATGGAGAGTTAGTGTTATGATGGGTTTATCAATTTAGATTGGTCAGGTAGTGTTAGTGAAAAGATAAGAACTTAGGTGTGTTGCTTTAGTTTGGGTTCAAATATCATTTCCTAGTTTAGTAAGAGGTAGGATTTAGTGGCACTTGGCTCAGTAAAGGAAGAGTAAGTGGAAGCCAACTTTACTAGTTGTGAATCCATCTGGCTTCACAAGTTATCAATAGAGTCGACAAATCAAAGTTTGGACACTACAATGATTCACTACAACAATCAAAATTGTCACCAAACTCTTTGAGAATCCAATGTTTCATGATCGATCCAAGCAAATTGAGATCAAGTACCACTTCATCAGTAACAAGGTCTAGAAGAGGACAATAGTTCTTCAATACATTCCTACAAATCAACAAATTGCAAATATCTTGACCAACCCCTAGAAAAAAGGAAGTTCAAGATGTTCAAGGAGAAGCTTGGACTAGTGGAGAGCACCTTCCTCACTAAGAGAGAGTGTTATTTTTTATCCATGTGTAGCTCAAACTTTGTTCCAACTATGGCACCTTTCTCTTCCAACATAGTAAACAACAACATCAGTACACCTTGCTTCAACAATTTCATACATAACATTAACAAGGGTGTAGGGACATTTATGGAGAAGAGAGAGATAGAGGGTGCATGCATGGACAACTAGTTCGAAGGCACAATTTCCTAGTTAGACTAGGTGCTCATGCATGTGGATTATCAATCTTAGAAAGGGCACAAATATATAGAATGATGCATGCCTATATGCATTGGTTCATCTCTAATAAAGGCACACTTAACTCAGCTCATCTATCTGTGAAAAGAAGGTGCATTAGGGTTAGGGTTTGATACTTAAACTGGAGTAGTGTTGTGTATGTATCCAAATTCATTGCACCTTCTCTTATTCATATTCTATAAAGTAGATGCAGTGAACACTACTATGGTGGTTCAATAGTGACATTTTGAGCTATAGCATTGTTTATTTCACTAAACCACTGGGAGGTAGAGGCTTAACCTTGGTTGGGTGGAATTGTGCAAAATGGGAGGAAAATATGGAGATTCTGGGGAAATTCCTATTATGTGAAATAATAGAAATCCAAGTATTACTAGCAAGGAGTCATATTCTAGGGACAAATTGTGCAAAATAGGAGGAAAATATGGAGAATCTGGTGAAATTCCTATTATGTGAATCAACGTAAATCCAAGTATTGTTGGCAAGGAATCATACTCTAGTTACGAAGGGAAGAGCGACCAAATAGGAAAATTGTCCTATGATTCCTTTCCCCCATGAAGAGTGGCCAAATAGGAAACTTGTCCTCTAATTCCTTTCCTACATGAGCATGATTCATAGGTTCTACTCAGGAATTAGATTATCTTCCAAGTGAAATCCTTGCAAAAATCATGATTTGAAAAGTATGTTACAAAAGTTTGACAACTCTATATTGAAGGAGCATGAGTTGAAGTTTGGGTAGACAGTCGCTTTTATATCCATTCATTCCTTGTCTCTGCATCCCACGTTTACTTGGTCATTGAAAAGCAATTTATTGATGGTGAAGGATGGAGGGTGGGAGGGCTAGTTTCGTTTTGGAATCTTCCCCAAATATCTGCATTATGCATCTCGCGTTTAGTTAATCATTGAGTTGTAATTGTTGAGCTCTAAAGATGTCTAAAAACAACCTTAGTTTAACATTAATTTATCAACCCGAGGATTCGTCTTTTATCTCAAAGAATATCGACAAAGTCTATGCAGATAGCTTATAGAGGCTAAAATCATGTAGCGAAAGCATCTCTGAGTTTGTCAACAATCAAGTTCCTCAAACATTCATTAAAGATTCTAGGGATTGAAATCTAAAGCTATGCAAAAGGAAAGGAACTAGCTAATCTATTGAATTCATTCTAAGAGCAGTAATTGGATCTAGATAAAGACTTGCAGGAATTGCTATCATTATGAATCAGAATTGCTGAAAAGAAAAAGGCGAATTACTCCATGTATGGAAAGGAACAGAGACTGTAATCTAACTGAAAAGAGACGGAAATCATATTTCTATTGAAAGGAACAACAACTATATTCTAGCGGAAAGGAACAACAAATGTAAACTAATGAAAGGAACAACAAATGTAAACTTATGAAAGGAACAACAAATGTGAACTTATGAGGAACCTTCACGCATCAAATCTCAGTAATGGGAATTGGAACAACAATCATTCAATACCTCAAGGAATATCTATTTCTTGAAATTGACATGAAACCATCAACACACTTATGCGTTTGTTAACTACTATAAAATAAAATTGAATCACAAGACAAAATTTGAGCTGATACAATTACAGATCGAACATTAGCTCTTTCAAACTGGCCCCTCGGTCCTTAGAAGCATTGTTATTAAAAACTCAGTATATAAAAATGGAAAAACTGCTCGAGGCTTCTATTGATTTCATATATGGTACAAAATTTCTACAAAAAAAACTGCTAACGCATAACAATTCTATATTCTCTATTCTTGAGTGCAAAAAATCTCCTTTCTTCAAGATCTATTTACCCCTTATATGTTACAATAATCTGGGTAAATTAAGCTATCCTRAGGATCRAGAGATCCTTAGGATTKCTTTACTATTACAATGAGTAACTCAATTATCTTAAAACTGYTTTGCGCCATAAAGTCTTCAACCTCCAATAGCTTGCGCATCTTCAAGATTCCCCTTGCTATCTTGGGTTCGACAATATTTAACCAATCCTGCAATRAAACCAGACAATTCCAATCATATTTAGAATCTATGTAATCTAATCTCCAACAATCAATGCTAAAGGGTATATTATTCATTTTCTATTCTATTTACTTCTAAATAACTGAAAATTCAATCAAAATGATATCATGAAATGTGGGAAAAAGGAAGATATTTATACCTTTTTCATAACCTAACATACCCCCCAGCTTACCTTCTTGCATGTCCTCATGCAAGATGAGACTTTACATGTAAAGAAGTAATGCTATAAGATGGAAAGGTTGGTTCACCAGGCCTTCTGAATCCATTGCTTATTTTGAGTTCTCCAAAAGCAACATCCTCCCTTTTCTTGTTAATTTGATAATCTTTTTGGTAACTTTCTGGAGGGAACCGGATGATAGGGGGATTATATCTGCACCCAATCCAAGAAGGTCCTTCCTCTTGGAGAAATCTAGAATACCTCTCTATTCTGAAGGTAGCTGCAAAGAAATTTCGATACCCAAAGGGCTCCCTACTCTTTACTTCACTGGAGGAGGCATCCCATCTTAATTTAGAAGCAGCAAGAGCTTCCTCCTTAAGCTCCCTAAAGCGAGTGATACCTGAACGTATGACCTGGAGATAGATGGGGGCCAAGGAGTCTACGACCCCTTTCCTTTTCATAAAATTTTTATGTCGCATAATGGCTGGAAAGGACTTTGGAGGCTCCCCCCTAACCTAGAGATCCAGCCCAACTTCCCTTTTTAGGAAGGTTTTATGAGCTTTACCCCATCTAACTTGATTCTGAGTGAATGACAGAAATTCCTGAAACTGTATATCACCTATGAATGGGCCAGGGTTATCTTCCCTGTTGTCTTCCAGAATGAAATTATGAAAGTATAATTCACACAAAAAATATTGTACCTTTTCATCCTGCTCTCTGAAACATGAAATAAACTCAAGTACAATGGAAAAAGAAATAGGTTTTCCCGCTCTGATGGCCTTCACTCTCAATAACAAATTTCGTTCCAATAAGAATAACGTGTAATTGGTGGCAGGAGCTCTGCAATTAATAGCATCATAGTAGACATCACAAATTTCCTTGATTTGCTCCAAATCTTTTTCCAATTGGGTCTGCACCTTTTTGATCTTCTCTTGGGCTCTGGTGAGCACAGCATAGGTCTCACCCTCTGTTGTTGTTATGTCCTTCAATTCTTTAACAATCCTTTGATATTCAGTCCTAGTTACCATTCCATGTTGGTGTTGGACCAATGCTTGCTGGGCTTGTGTAAGTTCGGCTTTTAGTCTATCGATGGTGACACTTTGTGCTTGAGATTGAGATGCTTGGTATTCTTCCATAGCGCTCATCTCTTCCCTGGATTGAGTTAATGCTTGTTGGACTTGTGTAGGTTCTGCTTCCAACTTGTCCACAATAATACTCTGTTTCTGGGACTGGAGTTCTTGGTGTTCTGCCATAGTCAGCAACTCACTTCTGTTTTGAATCAGGGTTTGTTGAGACTGCATCAATTCCTCCTCCAATCTCTTGATGGTAGCATTCTGCTCAAGGAGTTGAGCTGTCTGCACCTCAGCATTAATTGCTTCTGTAGCTATCATATTTTTCTGTGTCTCTAGAGGAGGTGCTTCCTCATTCCGGGTTACTGTTTCTTCTACTACTATTTCTTCAGGGTTTGTCTGTATCCCTACAAAATTTGTACTAACTGCTTCTTTAGGAAGAGGGTTTCTTCCTTGTACTTTGACCCTTTTGTTCTTCTTTCTTTTGTGGGATTTATCTGTCTGTTCTAATTGTTTCCTCAATTCCTTAATAATTTCCTTGAGTTTAACTACCTTATGCTTTAATACTTCAACCTTCTTAGCCTTTTTCTTCAATAGTTTATTTTCTTTTTTTTAACTTTATGATTTTCTTATGGCTTTTGGATGATTTCTATTTATGGGAGGTCTCAAGGCCTTCTTCATTCTGGTCAACAGATGGTTGTTCCTCTGTTCCTTCCAATTGTTCTGTCTGTCCAAGAGGGCTTCTTGTTTCGAAATGGGGTTCTTCCTGTGCTCTGTCCTCAGGAAAAGATATTTCAATATCAAGAAAATCTTCAACTGGTTTTGAAGAGGAGGGTTGTTCTGGGTGTATTTCTGGATTATTTGTGCCCCTGTCAAGTGAGGTTCCCAAGATTCCCAAAACCTGGGCTAATTCTACCTCATAACTCTTCATAAATTGTTCTGTCAGATGTGACAATGTTGGTTGGGTGTCTTCCTGATCATTCCTCTATGAGGTCTGTTCTTCTTGCCTAATTCCTTGAGCATTCTTGCGTGGAGACTGTTCTGTAGAGTTTTGAAGTTCTTCAGGTTGTTTTGTTGTATCCTGAATTCGTCTGCTTCTTCTCCTTGTCTGAATGATGGTTGTAGGGGCAGTTGTTGCTCTCTTCCTCTTTTTTGTTAATGCCTGTGTTTGTACGGTCTGGGTCTCTATGATTTGGGCGGGATCTACCTCAGCTTCAGTTTGAGGAGATGGGATTTCCATTTGGGTAGTAGTCTCCTCTGCCTGTCTATCTTCAATTTCATGTGGTGGTTCTTCATGGCATAATTCAGGTTTCTCTAGTTGTGGAGGTCTATTGGCCTCAATCAAATTATCCCAGGTCAATTGAGTTTGACTCAGTGCCTTAATTGTTATCAATTTAACTAATCTATGGTGGCTGATAACAATAACATGGTCCTTGGATTTTTGTGTTCTCAGAGCAACCTCATGTAATATGGCATTCAGAAAGAAAGGTAGATTAAGTACTAACCGTTGTTTTAAAGCTACCAGAAATTTGAGGTGGCGAGGCTGAATTACGTCGTATCGTCCATCACAAGTGATGTACCACTGAATTACCCCTGCAAGTTCCTTCCATGGTTCTATGAGGGTACTGGGGTTGAGTCCTTTTCCTTTCTTATCCAATTCTTCCCCAAGGTATGTGAAGGTTTCCACAACTTCCTTCAATGTTGTGTGTTGTCCTGTCCATAGAATGCCCGTATTAGGGAGGCCTATGACCTCTGCTAATATTTATGGGGTGACTGAGATTTGTATGCCCCACACCATAGAGTTTTCCCCTTGCAGATTCTAAAAGAATTCAAGCATGACATTCGTGTCATATCCTTGCAGTTGGTTGAAGTAGTATGTCCACCCCAACTGATGCAGGATGTCTCTCGCTTGCTCTGTAAGCTTTAGTAAAGTAGGTTCCCTGCACACACCTCTGCCACCCATTTTGTGAGAAAATATGGACGACTATCGTTCCTATTAGCAGAGGTGGTTAGACTAGCTTTGGAGGAAAAATTACCAAGAATAGCAACTATTAGAGACAACAAATGTATCTAAATGAAGGTATTTATTACAATCATTACTATCTGCATCGAGAAGAGCGTCAAGCGTCCACTCCCCTTATTAATAGAAAGGTTGACCTTGACCGTCAGCGTAGGGAAGAGTAATGATTGTAGGTATTGGTGGCGAAAAGTAATGATTGTATAGTGTCCGCCAATGGGGATTAATGATTTATGTTTGAACAACATATTTAACGGTAATCATTAAATGTTAATCCGTGTTGGGGAATTGAAAATACCGATACCTAAAATAATGCGTTAAGGATACATGCTCCGAATAAATTAAATCTTGTTCAGTTAAATTATATCCCACATATCATAATGTTGTTACTTTTCCATGTTATTGAATACAACCGAAATGATAGCCTCGTGATTGAGTGAAGGAAATCTAGAGAGACAGAGAAACTTGGTGTGTTAAGGTAACTTCCATACCACAGGCAGAGCCACTATTGCCAGGAGGCATCCATATCCTCGACAGGGTTGCCTTTTAACCCAAAGATGAGCTTGTATCCTTGATACTTGTTTGAATCGTCTTTTCCAAAAAGACCATTATCCTGGTTTGGTAGCCATAATGATAATGCCACTCACTAGATTGTAACTTAAGTGAACAAGCCGACTCGTGATGAGACCTCTTGTCCTTTGAAAAAAAGAGAATGTCAAAGGCCATTTCCCTGGTGTGGTGGCCATAGTGGGAATGTGGTTATTATCCTATGATCATGGTAGGCTAGCTCGTGATGAGACCCCCTATTCTTTGTGGAAAAGAGAAGGAAAGAAAAAAATTTGTTGATAGATGTATAAAAAATTATTTATTTATTTATTTTTATTTTTTTGGGGATTTTTTTTTTTTAAGTTTTTCTGAGAAAGACCATTATCCCAGTTTGGTATCCAAATGATGACAATGCTACTCACTAGAGTGTAACTTAAGTGAAAAAGTCGGCTCGTGATGAGACCTCTTGTCCTTTGACAAAAAGAGAATGTCAAAGGCCATTGCCCTGGTGTGGTAGCCATAGTGGGAATGTCACTTAGGTTATTATCCTATGATCGTGGTAGGATGGCTTGTGATGAGACCCCTATTCTTTGTGGAAAAAGAAAGAAATTCTATTGATTTATTATATTATTGTATGAAGGGAGGCTCATCTACTCCTTAAGAGTAAGGGATGGTGTAAAGAAGTGTAAGGATGCCAAGTAAAAGTGTGTCGCAGATTCCTTATTAGTTATAAACACAAGGAATCATTTAAGTGTAATATATAAGGGAAAATAAACGAATTATGGTGGTTACARATTATGAAGAAGGTTTAAGATATTTTGAAGGAAGTGATCCAAAAATCAATTTGATAAGGTATGGGAGATAGTCCACAAAATAATGATGGATCGTTAGAAATAATGCTAATGAAAAATTATTTTGGTGAAAGTTGTACCCCAAAAGAAAGGTTTAGTGTTTTATCAGCAAGGAAGGAACGACAAAATGAACAATAGGTGTACAAAAAAAAGAATAGAAATTGTTTCGTTCAAAGGAATAGCAGGCGCACAAAAGGAACAGCAATTGTTCCGTTCAAAGGAACAACATGCATGCAAAAGGAACAACAATTGTTCCATTCAAAGGAATAGCAGGTGTGCAAAAGGAACAACAATTGTTCTGTTCAAAGGAACAACATGCGCGCAAAAGGAACAACAATTGTTCTGTTCAAAGGAACAACAAGCGTGCAAAAGGAACAACAATTGTTCCGTTCAAACCATCTGAATTTGTAGAAACCTGGTATGTATTTTGCTTGAATTCAAGGTTGATTCCTCATCAACTAAGTTCATTTATGAGTTGGTTTATTTCAAAATTAAGTAATGGATTGTTTGTTAATGTTATAAATTTCATTACAGTTGCCCAATTGCCGCTGCTAAATCATGACATATTCATTTCTCTACAGAAGACAGGGTACGGGTAACAAGACGAAGCGAGAGTTCGGAACATAAAAGGGTGCTAATTGAGTTCATCATGGTTATCTTCCCTAGTTTTGATTTTATGGAATGACTGTCGAAAAAAAAAAAACTAAACAAAATTATATACAGTATATACAGTGTTAGCAGATTTCAATATTTATGGAGTTGGGGTGGTTGGATTACCTTCCAGCTAGTCAAAATTTGAACGGTAGGGTCCTTACTTACCTCCTGGTAGAAAGATTCTTTTGACGACGACCGATGATAGAGTCGTAGCCGGTGTCCATTGACCCGAAATGGAGATCCAGACCCGTCGATGGTGCTTAACGTAACTGTGCCATTATCATGGACTTCATTGATTTCATATGGTCCTAGCCATCGTGTTTGTAATTTTCCCAAAAAATCCTGAAATCTGGAATGATAGAGGAGCGCCCGGTCTCCTTTTTTAAATAGTTTTTTCTTTATATGCTTATTGTGCCAGGTTGATCTCTGTTGCTGAATAACGGTTGTGCGCTCTACATCAAACATGCGTGCTTCATCCAATTTGTTGAGTTGCTAAAGGCGTTGTTTATGTGCTTTTGTAAGATCTGGTCTGATTTCCTGGGCCATCCTTAGAGTCTTGATTTCAAACTTGATTAGGAAGATGGGTTTTTTTCCATAGACTAAATGGTAAGGATAGTAGCCAGTGGTATTACGCTATGTTGTGCGGTAAGCCCATAAGGCATTTGGGAGCTCAGAAGCCCAATTCTATCTGTTTGTTGAGACAGTCTTTGTCAGGATTGCCTCCAGGACTTTGTTGGTGCTTTCCATTTGCCCATTTGCTTGTGCATGATACAGAGAAGCAATTTTGTGTTTGATATGATAATTATCCAGGGTGGTGGTGATTCTATGAGCTGTAAATTGTGACCCCCCATTAGTAATTACCTCTATTGATAGTCCATAGTGTACGAATAAATTGAAAAGAAATTTGATGACTACTTCTTCTGTTGCATTTGGCAAGGCTTCTGCCTCTACCCATTTAGTCATGTAGTCCGTTGCGACTAAAATATAGGCCTTCTGATTTGACTTTGGGTTGAAGAGGCCAACAAAGTCTAGTGCCCATCTCTCAAATGGTTCTATGACTACTTGTGCTTTCAAAGTCATTTCATCAACCTGACCTGGTTTTCCCATCCGTTGACAACTATCGTAGGTTTGGACGTATTTCTTCGCATCTCTGAATATTGAGGGCCAATAATAGCCCATCTGCAGAATTTTGTGTCCAGTCCTGCGGTCTGCAAAGTGCCCACCACAGGGCTCATCATGTCTAGCTTTTAATATGTCATAGATTTAGTCATCTCGTACGCATCTGCGGATTTGGAGATCAACTCCTATATGGAAGAGATATCCGCTGATCCAGGCGAATCGTGCGCTACGTTGGATGATCAACTTTCTTTCTTTCGATGAAAGACATGTCGGTAATCTTCCTGCTGCTAGGTAATTTGCCACATCAGCGTACCAAGGTGGCTTTGTAGTAACGTCAAATAGATGCTCATCTGGAAATCGATCTTCGACTGTTAAGGAGTCATCTGTTTTGGGTATGCGGGATATGAAGTCCGTGACAAGGTTTTCTCTCCCGGGTCGATCTTTGATGGTGATATCAAATTCCTGCAATAATAACAACCATCGAGTGACCCATCCATTAGTAATTGGTTTATTAGCCAGATATCTGATAGCAGAATGATCAGTATACAGAATGACCGGATAGCCTGTTATATAATGACGAAATTTATTGATGGCATGTATACCAGATAAAAACTCTTTCTCTGTTACTGTATAATTAAGTTCAGCTGGATTAAGATTCTTGCTAATAAAATAAATTGCGTAAGGTTTCTTCTCCTCCTCCTGTCCAAGGACAACGCCTATGGCAATATCTGATGCATCAGTGGAGATGTGGAATGGTATTTTCCAATTTGCCCCCCTCAACACCGGTGTTGTTGAGATCAACTTTTTGAGTCCTGCAAATGCCACATCACACTTGTTAGGCCACTGAAATTCTACATTACCAGTCAAAGCATGTAAAGGTGCAACGGTTTTTGCAAAATTTTCCATAAACGTACGATAGTATCCTGAAGCGCCAAGGAAACTACGTACCTCAGTTTGTGTGTGTGGTGTGGGTAGATTAAGGATTACCTCTATCTTTGTTGGGTCTACCCTAATTCCATCTGCAGAGATATAATTCCCTAGTACCACACCTTCTATCATCATCACGTGACACTTTTTGTGGCTTAAACATAACCTAGTCGCGATACATCGTTCTAGTATTTTCTCCAGGTTATTCAGTGCTTGATCGAAGTCGTCTCCATAAGGAATGAAATCATCCATATAGACTTCAAGTCCTTCGCTGATCAGATCGCTGCATATGCTCAGGATGGCCCTTTGAAAGGTGGTTGGAGCATTACAAAGTCCAAATGGTAATACCCTGTATGAAAAAGTGCCCCAGGGACATGTGAATGTGGTTTTATCTTGATCTTCTGGGGCGGTCTGAATTTGATTGTACCCGTTAAAACCATCTAGGAAAGAAAATAATTTCTTTCCTGCCAAAGTATCCAGGACCTAGTCAATGAAAGGAAAAGGGAAGTGGTCTTTTTGAGTGGCTTTGTTAAGTTCCCTGTAATCAACACAGATGCGCCATTTCCCATTTTTCTTTGGGACGATCACTAGTGGGGAAACCCATCGACTATCTGAGATGGGATATATAAAATTTACGTCCAACAGTTTTTGTAATTCTTCTTTAACGATATCCCTGAGGTGAGGATTTAATCTTTTCTGTGGTTGGTGGATAGGTTGGGCTTCTTTTTCAACATAAATGTGGTGTGTACAGAGTTGTGGATCAATACCTTTCATATCAGAATATTCCCATGCAAAAGCTTGTTGGCATTTGGAGAGGACATGAATTAACTTTTGCTATTGTTGTTCATCTAAATTGGCATTGATGTTTAGAGGCCTCCCGGGTGCGATCTTGACGGGTTCGCTGTTATGAACGACTGTAGTTGAAATTTGTTGTTCCATTAAATCTTTTAGCAGGTCCCCCTGTGCTTCACAGTCTAGAACAACTTGGAGCATATGGCAGGCCGGGTTGCTCATGGTGGCTAGATTATTGATAAACCCACTGATTACGTCATCCTCTAACTGATTTTTAAGTGTGAGGGCTTCTTCCTGTGTAAGAGGGGCTCGTAAATCCCTCTCTGGGTATCGTGGTGGTGGCAATTGTGGATATACGAAAGTTGGACTAGGTTTAGCAGGAGGATATAAAATGAGGTTCTTTGTGATACCCCCTCTAGTGATTGTCATATTTCCTGTTCAACATCCTATGTACACATCTGTTGTTGCAAGCCATGGCCTACCCAGTATCAATGGATGCCCTTCAAGTCCACCTTTTGGATTGATGATGAGGAAGTCTGCCGGATATTCCCAAGATTCGACGAAGATGGCTATATCATGTAATGTGCCAACTGGTCGAACTACCAATCGGTCTACCAATTGCAGCATTATTGTTGTGGGTTCGAAGGAGTTAAAACCCAGGGTATTGCAATTTTTCATAGTCAGGATGTTGATGGTTGCTCCCAAATCAACTAGTGTATTGGGAAAAGAGCAGCCCTGGATCTGAACTGTTACTATGGGATTCCCCAGATCTGCATATTTAACTGGTTCTTGTCTACCTAAAATTAGATCAAATAAGGCTCCTACCACGCAGACTGTTGATGATGGATTTTTAATTTTTTTGACGGGTTTTCTCCCACATAACTCTTTGATTGTTTTTGCGTAGATGGGGATGTCCTGAAGAGCTTGCAGGAGTGGAATCTTGATATATAAATTCTTGAGTTCCCCTACAAGGTCGAAGTTGGGATATACGGTCGATTTTTCTATCATCAATCTTTCGGGGAATGGAGGGAAGGGTGTTGTACCCTTATCAAGATCTTGTAATTCAACTGTGGACTGTGTCCCCCCCCCCACTTGATTTCTTCTGTTATTTCCACAGTCGGAGGTGTTATTGTTGGTTGTTTCTCCTGCCCTTGAAAAACATCATTTTCTTCAGGGGAGATTATTCGTCCTGACCTTAATCGTAGTTTGTTGCACCCTACTGAGTTGATCTCTCCTTCTCCATTTTCCATAATCTGGACGAGCTGAGTTGGTCTGTTATTTGGATTTGGGTGAGGTTGGGCTGGTAGTTGAGGGCACAATTGGGATTGTGGATTTTGGGACAATTGAAGTGGGGCTTGTAACGTAGGCTGAGTTTGAGGGGTCAATGCATCAATTGTAGTAATTGCATACTTATTTTTGCAATTACCAATCATGCAATGATGAAGAGAATGTAATCCTCGTCGTTTAACTATTTTGAAATTCAACTCTTCCACTTAATCTCCATAAAAAAAATGTTAAGAAAAATGCAAAATGTAAAATAAAAATATTTAATATCATAAACTAGTCTACCAATAAAAATAAAATTCATTATCATCTGCAAAACTCATAATGTATTATGTATTTAATTAAATACTTAGTTTTCTTTTTTTCAAACTAAAGACTTACTTTCCTAACTTCACAGAAAGACATATAACCCTTTCAGTTTGTTTTTGCAACCATCTAAAATAAGCCATCTAAAATAAAGTAGGAACAACAAGCAGTAATTGCATAGCCATTAACAATGACTCACTTAGATGCACTGATTCTAAAGTTTCAAGAGGAAAATCTCCCTACATTTCTATACATTGTTTATCCCCAAAGCAGGTTGACAACTCTAGATCGGATTAATACATATCCCATGTAAACTAAGGAATATATCAACACTATGACATTAATATTTTCATTTTAATTTTATAATTCTAAATATAAGGATTTCGAATTTAATTGCAATTAAAAAAAAAAATAACAAATTCAAAAAAAATAATCATTGTTAATCAAATATACTCCAAAATTAAATTGTTCTTTACAATTCTACTATTATTCAATCTCAATTCTCTACTTATATATATATATATATATATATAACTAACTTTAAATACATTCTAGTATTTCCTTCACCTCTAAGTGTCACTGATCCATGTTTGAGGGAATAAAGGAACATCTTTCATGTATATTTTTGGATTGTCTTAGAATGAAGACATGACGAAGCAAGTATAATAACGATGTGGCTCTTGAGTATTATACAAGCAAAATTAAACCTACTGGTGTATATCTAGTACTTCTCCCCGCATAACAAAACCAAACCTTTCACATTTGAAGTAAATAAGATATAAAATGATTAGGTGGCACTCGTTTTCGAGAAAAACTATGGTGGAAGATCCATGTAATGAAAGAAGATAGTAGTAGGGTTAGGGATTGGCAGACATTGCAGGGAGAGGGAAACTTATGTGGATGCTGACTGTACGATGAAGAAGATAAGCTAGGATAATTCCTGGAGGTGATGGTGATCCGAATGACATGTGATTCACCAGCTGTGCTTGCCCAAATGCAAGCTCGACCTACAAATTTGGGAACCTGTAATAAATTTATTACACATCTGGAGACGAGAGATACCTAGAGATGAGAGATACCTGCAGAAACGATGTCTACAAATTTAAAAGAACAATATTAAGAGACGTGGTAGTCACCAGTGCAATCGGAAACCATCCATCTTTGATCTGAGATACATGTGGTGAATTAAATGTTCTTCACTCAACTAGAATTCATGGTTCCATTGGTAACGTTGTCTGTTAATTCAAATTATTAAAAGAAATGGTTGTCTCAGCATAGCTTGAACAAAGAACAACATTTTTTTGGATTGATCCAAAATATATGGATGGAATGTACATGTCAAAATTTATAATAACAAAGGAGCTGAATGTACATGTCAAAATTTATAATAACAAAGGAGCTGAAATGATTGACGCTTCAATAACAAAAGAAATCTGGGTACAAAATCCACTATATTATCAGCCAACAAAGCCAACAAAAGCAGGAGAGAACCAAAAGAACCCCTCAATCCAAGAGCCCAAATAAAACGGGGAAAAAGAAACCGTGATGAGCACAAATAAAATGGGGAAAAATAAATTCGACCAACAGAATAGAAGAAAAACACAACTAAGGGATCTATTTCAAGAAACAATTTATTTATAGCACCAAAACCAAAATAGAGCATGAGGCTTGCCGTTGACGGAGTCTTGAACTGTTTCATCCCTTAAAACACCTAGTGACACAGTAAAAATCGCAGGTCTGCATCCATAATAGAGTCGTCTTCGAAGGCGAGGTGAACAGGCATTTCAGAGTATGTTTCGCCCGCATCCTTCCATTCGTTTTTTTCCACTTTCTTACCGAAATGGATCATCTCGGTAGGAAAGATGTTGGGCAAGGATTTCAACACAGTCGAATACCTTTTAGCAATTGTAATCTACTAGACTAAACCACTGGGAGGTAGAGGCTCAACCCTGGTTGGGTGGAATTGTGCAAAATAGGAGGAAAATATGGAGATTCTGGGGAAATTCCTATTATGTGAAACAACAGAAATCCAAGTATTATTGGCAAGGAGTCATATTCTAGGGATGAATTGTGCAAAATAGGAGGAAAATATGGAGATTCTGGTGAAATTCCTATTATGTGAATCAACAAAAATCCAAGTATTGTTGGCAAAGAATCATACTCTAGTTACGAATGGAAGAGTGGCTAAACAGGAAACTTGTCCTATGATTCCTTTCCCCCATGAAGAGTGGCCAAACATGAAACTTGTCCTTTGATTCCTTTCCTCCATGAACATGATTCGTAGGTTCTACTCAGGAATTGGATTATCTTCCAAGTGAAATCCTTGCAAAAATCATGATTTGAAAAGTATTTTAAAAAAGTTTGAAAACTCCGTATTAAAGGAGCACGAGTTGAAGTTTGGGCAGACGACCGCTTTTATATCCATTCATTCCTTGTCTCTGCATCCCACGTTTACTTGGTCATTGAAAATCAATTTATTGATGGCGAAGGATGGAGGGTGGGAGGGCTAGTTTTATTTTGGAATCTTCCCCAAATCTCTGCATTATGCATCTCACGTTTAGTTAATCATTGAGTTGTAATGCAGAGGGAGGATAATCCATATAAATTTATTGATTCTAGACAACCCAATATTTCTTCAAGCTTTGAATTCAAATATCCTACTAAAAATTATCAAGCTTCTTTGTTTCATAGATGGCTTATCGTGAAGCTCGCTCCAAGCTCCAAATTAGCAAACCACTTCCTGCTCCAATGCAAACCGCTTCCTGCTCCAATGGTGTATGTCGAGCGTTGATCTTTGAAGTGTGCTTCAATGCTGCTTTATTCGATGGAGAAGGGCTCTAAGGCTTCTACGTTTATGTAGTATGATGGGCGGCTTTCACGGGGGAAGGCTACGGGGATGGATGGAACTCACAGGTGCTTTCGGTCAACCCTATCCTTCCTTTCTCGAGCGGGAGTGCATATGTTGGAATTACAATTAGCTAATTGCCCCTTTATTCCACGTGAATGGAGAAAGAGCAAACAGAATGAAAAGAGCAAGCAAGATCAGAACAAGCATAGAAGCTCGTAAGTCGGTTCTCTAAACGGCTTTCTGGGAATGACAAACCTGCTCCAATAGTGTATGTCGAGCATTGGTGTGTATGCGAAGCTAGAGGACGCAGGGTCGAATGAAGCGTTAGTGTGTATGCTAAGCTGGAGGATGCAGGGTTGAAGGCATCGAATGTTTGGTGGTGAGTTAGCGCGGTGAGTTAAAGAGTAATAATTCAACGTCGATGCAAGATTAGATAAAGATTTAATCCGCAGGTGCAAGATATGATGGCTTCCATCGCGTACGTCACCAGCCCATCCGCATCAACCATCACGCTACTCGACAGAGTGTCTAGGGGATAGTGCACATGTCGGGGGTTGTCGGAAAGCCATTGCCGTAAAGCTACTCAGGAGGGAAGATTGCTCACGAGTTAGCCTACTCCTATCAAAAGGTGTAGGATAACTCGAGAGCAATCTTCCCTCCTGAGTAGCTTTACGAAAATGGCTTTCCAGTGACCCCCGACATGTGCACTATCCCCCAAACACTCTACCAAGTAGTGTGATGGATGATGCGGATGGGCTGGCGACGTACGCGATGGAAGCCGTCATATCTTGCACATGTGGATTAAATCTCTATGCAATCTTGCACCTACGTTGAATTATTACTCCTTAACTCACCGCATTAACTCACCACCAAACATTCGATGCCTTCGACCCTTCGTCCTCCAGCTTAGCATACACACCAATGCTTCATTCGACCCTGCGTCCTCCAGCTTCGCATACACACCAGCGCTCGGAATACACCATTGGAGCAGGTTTGTCATTCCCGGAAAGCCATTTAGAGAACCGACTTATGAGCTTGTATGCTTGTTCTGATCTTGCTTGCTCTTTTCATTATGTTTGCTCTTTCTCCATTCACGCGGAATAAAGGGGTAATTAGCTGATTGTAATTCCAACATATGCACTCCCGCTTGAGAAAGGAAGGATCTTTCTGAAAGAGAGCCTTATATAGAAACAATTCGTTCGTGACTTTTACATTTTGAGTTTTAAGGGGAGATTAAATTTTGAGTAGAACCGCGGATCTTTCTGAAAGAGAGCCTTATATAGAAATAATTTGTTCGCGACTTTTGTACGGGATCCACTTACTTACCAGACATTCATTCACACGCACTCAAATCCCAGTTTGTAAAGCACAACACGATGGGCTGGGAGGGCCAACCCGTCTCTTGTAAGGTTTGAATTTCAAGTGGACGCGAAGGTTCTAAAAAAGATACCCAATTCAGAGAAAAAATAGTACATCTTTCTGTATACTGTAACTTCACTTTCAATCCTTACTGGCTTCCCTTAGAAATAATGATAAAACAATATTTTTGAACTCTGCTTTCAATCCTTACTGGCTTCCCTTAGCAACAATAATGTTAAAACAATATATTTGAACTTTTCTCTGTAAAAAAATGGTGCTCGCCAAAAATTTCGTCCATACTAACTAAGCTTTTATCCATATATGTACAAACACTTGTTCTCAGGGGAGATTAAATTTTGAGTTTTCCCAGGGTGTGTAGTGCGTGTGAATGCCGCCCATAGTACTACCTAAATGTAGAAGCCTCAGAGCCCTTCTCCATCGAATAAAACAACACTAAAGCACACTTCAGAGATCAGTGCTCGACATACACCATTGGAGCAGGAAATTGGGGGAGATTAAATTTCGAGTTTTCCCAGGGTGCGCAATGCGGTATGTGGTTATTTAATAATTTTTGTTTAGAAATATGGGGAATTTACCATTACATTTACTATTTGATCTAATTTTTTTTATTTAAACTAGATATGTTTTCAATTAACTTTGTTTGATTTACATTTACCATTTGCTACAGGGGCATATTGCAATAATTGGCATAATGGCGCGGAAGACAAAACATTCACTTATCAAGAAGCTCCATGTTCAAAGTTTATCAGACAAAAATATATTTTCAAGCCAAGACCTTCTTTGGAGTGATATACAGCGTGAAGATGGCACTATTGATCGCACTGCTTTGATACCATACAATAGGTTGGAAGACTTCATTATGGGAGAGCAAAACAACCTAGATGCACCATGTACATTTGTACGAAGATCGCATAGGAAACACTCTGGTGATGGTGAATCTTCTATGATGGGTCCAACATCCTTGAACTATGCATTGTCTGTATTTATCATGACCTCTTAATCCAATTTATATGTTTTTTCAATATGTATTGCTAAGTTCCAAAAAATATTGTTGGTATTACTATTACATGTAATGATCTTTCTTTGAATGTTGGCTATTTTTTAGGTTCCAATGTTGTTATGGCCCAAATGATCTTAGAGGACATCCACAACCATCTTTAAGAAAGCGAAATTTTGTCCAAAAAGGAGGATGCCAATGCAAATTTATAGCGAAGGAAGTGAATGATATGTTAGGGTTTGCAATTATCATTTATAATGAGTACCTACATGAGGATTGCAATGGTTGGCCATGCCATGGAAAATATGATAAATCCTGTGATCCAAAGTCCTTGAGCACCCCCCGTCTTTCAAAGGAGATCCAATCAATGATAAAGACACTATGTGGACTTGGTGTTCCATTTGATACAATATTTGAACGACATATCCTTGATGGGCTCTTTGGTCATTGACAAGCAATTTATTGATGGCGAAGGATGGAGGGTGGGAGGGCTAGTTTCGTTTTGGAATCTTCCCCAAATTTCTACATTATGCATCTCGCATTTAGTTAATCATTGAGTTGTAATGCGGAGGGAGGATAACCCATATAAATTTATTGATTCTAGACAACCCAATATTTCTTCGAGCTTTAAATTCAAATGTCCTACTAAAAAATTATCAAGCTTCTTCGTTTCATAGATGGCTTACCGTGAAGCTTGCTCCAAGATCCAAATTAGCAAACCGCTTCCTGCTCCAATGGTGTATGTTGAGTGCTGATCTCTGAAGTGTGCTTCAGTGCTGCTTTATTCGATGGAGAAGGGCTTTGAGGCTTCTACGTTTAGGTAGTATGATGGGCGACATTCACAGGGGAAGGCTACATGGATGGATGGAACTTACAAGTGCATTCGGTCAATCCTATCCTTCATTTCTTGAGCGGGAGTGCATATGTTGGAATTACGATAAACTAATTCCCCATTTATTCCTCGTGAATGGAGAAAGAGAAAACATAATGAAAAGAGCAAGCAAGATCAGAACAAGCATACAAGCTCGTAAGTCGGTTCTCTAAACGACTTTCCGGGAATGATAAACCTGCTCCAATGGTGTATGCCGAGCGCTAGTGTGTATGTGAAGCTGGAGGATCCATGGTCGAATGAAGCGCTGGTGTGTATGCTAAGCTGGAGGATGCAGGGTCGAAGGCATCGAATGTTTGGTGGTGAGTTAACGCGGTGAGTTAAGGAGTAATAATTCAACGTAGGTGAAAGATTTGATAGAGATTTAATCCGCAGGTGCAAGATATGACAGCTTCCATTGTGTACGTCGCCAACCCATCTGCATCAACGATCACACTAATGGGCAAAGTGTCTAGGGGATAGTGCACATGCCGGGGGTTGTCGGGGGTCGCCAGAAAGCCATTATCGTAAAGCTACTCGGGAGGGTACTCCTATCAAAATACCAATACTACATCAAAATCAAAACTAACAAACATTTGTGCCCAAAGATTGAGAAAGAATATATCAAATCTCGAATCACTTTTCTTTATAATTTTCTATACAAGAGACTTGTTTCTGAACTATCAAATTTAAAGCGAATCTTTTGGAACTAAAAAACTCAAGGCTTTGTCGGTCATTACAACAGTGAGCATAAATTTCATAAACACCTTTAACGTGTAAATCTGTGACCTCATTTCTTAATTCTTAAGGCTAAGAGTCCAAAGTTCTAAACTGACCACTGTATTTGAAATTTTATTGTCACTGTGCAATATGAAACAACCTAGCAGGTATTTCAATGGCCTCAGGTCTATCAGTGCAGTATAGGCATTGAGTTCGTGGAGGGAGGAGTGGTGGAGGGATCCTATGATGTTATGATGTATAAATAAAAAACCTGAATCGGGATGTTACAACTTACTAATTTAGTATTTATTTACTAGTTGATATGCTTTAAATTTAATTCATATTTGTCATTTGAGATTTTATTACTTTGTTTTTCAATACGCACTTAAAATTTTAAATATATATTTATAAAAAAACATTAGGGTTTGAGATTGTATTTCTTTGTTTTTCAATACGAAGTTAAAATTTTAAATATATATTGATAAAAAAACAGTAGGGTTAGGGTTCTCATTCCCCAATTCTTCCTAATTACAGGACAAGTGCCGCAGCCACACTAGATTCTTCTGTCGATTCTGATGGCACCCAATGTAACTTACGATTTTATGTATTTAGGATTTTAGGGTAGATTCTTGAGTGCAAAATCTGCTCACCATGGTCTGATTTTTGACAAAAATTCAGGCAGGTTTGTAGCTGGATTTTGTTCAAAGATTGCAAGCAGAAGAGCGTTTTAGAAGTGGAGTTGGTGTTTTGGATCAAAAGGTTTCAGATGTTGTGGTGAGGGAATGGGCTTTTTTGGATGAAAAAGTCACCCTCCGTTCTAGAATAGAATCTTCCTCAAACCATTCTTTGGGTGAAAGATCCAGCTAATAGAGAATGTAGATTTTTTTCCTCCAATTTCTGAGAGTTTTTACAATGTTATGCTTCCTAAATTGTTGTCCATCAAAGTGTCACGGTTCGGATTTGAGAAGGCTCAGGAAGCAGCTCCAGCTAGAGGGTCACATTTGCATATAGAATTTGTTTTAGTCATTTTTGTGAGATCTCAGCTATGGCAAATGGGGAAGATCAGTTTAAAAAAAAGGGTCCTAACGTAGACAAAGGATCACAGACAGTGAGAAAGCACATGAATCATAAAATCCCTAACAACCTTTACACAAAAATAGACAATTTCTGGAAGAAGAACACTATGAAAGAAGAATCGCACCAACACACCAGCAAACAAAGTTTCTAAGACACATATTTCTTCTTGAAATTTGCAGACTTGGAGCATGCATTAAACTTCAGGTAAATCACAATGATTTGGGAAGAACAGAGGAATTTTTCTATGGAGATGTTTTCAGTTGCACAAAGCACAACAGAGCATAATGCCCTAACTTTTCATAACTAAAGATCGAAGGTTTTTTTCCAAAATGCAAAAATTTTATTGTGTCCAGAACATTCATACACAGAAATTATTTTTCAAAAGTTTACTTGAAATTGTTTATTTTGGACCAGAAATGATATGTTATTGGTCACAATTATAAAATATCCAGCTTACCTATTTGTCGATAATTTATCCAAGATTTTGGGGAAATCAGAGACATCGGACAATTTTTTTTTAAATTTGAGAATATATTGCAATATAGATGATTCACCCCTCAAGACAGTGAAATAAGATTGTTTATACCAACGAAACAAAGGAGATTGTGGATGGCACTGGAAAAAATTCAGAGTGATTTCTTATTCTTTGTGGTTGAATCTCCAAGGCAAGGGAGACTCAAAGAAGGCTCAATTTTGCATGGATAGTTGTCCAAGGAATTTGAGAATTTAGTAATTTTGGAGTTCAGGAATTTGGGAATTCTACCCTTACGAACATGATAATATAGATTCATGGAGTATCTATGCGATTTTGGATCTATGGAGGAGAGCACTTACTTGAGAAGAAGTTTTATTTTATGTTTTTATTCTCACTCAAATTTTGAGAGTTAGTATTATAGCATTAAGGTGGTTGTTGGAGTATAACATTCCAATATAACTCAATGATTAAGAATCCTTTATTATAATATAATGAATGTAATGGAGACTTTAATATCACTATGTTAGGCATAATTAGTAAAGGGTTATTAACAAGGTGGTTAGGTCATACTGGTAGCTCAACTACCTAATGAACAACATGACCAACCCTATTTTATCAAATGACTCCATTGATAATAAAATTATACACTATATTTCCCATTTTTATTGTGAGTCCATTTTTCAACACTATGTAGGGTTTAATGAACTAATTGAAATTTATTGGAAATCTCCTCTTCCCTTAATGGATCCAAAGACAATCTCTAGGGGGAAAAGGTTAAACATCTAAAAGAGGATATTGAATTTGGGATAAGGTTAAACATCCTTGACATTAAGTCCCCCAAACTCCTTAAGAAAGCTCTACTTTGCTCAAATTCTAAAGCAAGTTGAAAAGGGATATCCAGACACTATGCTCATGGAGGAAAGTGGTGCAAGCCAAAGCCTCTTTCAAGCTCAACTACATGAAGAGGAGCATTGGAAGCAACAATCTAAATCATTGCAGTTAAAATATGATGATTACATAGAGTTTTTCCATGCCCAAGCTAATATGATAAGGATAAAAAACACCATCTAAGGAATCTTCGACTCCTCAAGATAGAAGATCTCTCGAATTGCTTGAATATTACTAGTTTGGCCTTTGATCAATTTTGGGAGTTGCTAATTACCAATAAAGCCTTGATTGAAAGGATTGATTAAGGAGGAGCCAATGATTTACGAATTAGAGGACCATGGGGAACTCCTCTTATCCATCCCTATGGTCATTTCACAAAAAAATGAATTGTTGTTCTCTCCAATTGTAGAAAAGTAATTAAGAAAATCCATATTCAACATGAACCTTGATAATGCCCTTGGAATTTATGGATTTCCAACCAATCTTTTCAAAAATTATTGGAGGATAATCATGGATGACTTGATTCAAATGGTAAAAATATCCAACATTCAAAATCATAGATAGGATTGGCAAAGGAATCAACTCTACTTTTTTTAGCCTCAAATATAAGGACCAAAATCCTTCCAAGTGTTTCCTTCTCCAATCACATTTTCCTTTGTAATGTCTCCTTCAAAATTTTCTCAAAGATAATAGCAAACATATAAAACACCTACAAAGAAAACTCATCTTTGAAGAGCAAGGGGACTTCATCCCCTGTTAACATTGAATTTTATCTGTGCATATTCAGTGTTAAGCTTCAATAGGTTTGTGAATATGTCTTTTGGTTCTAGTGTTTGAGATCAGGGTGAGCTCTTTTTCCCAAACATTTCCAGAGTGACACAAGGGACACCAAATTCTTTGCTTCAATTCTATTTTTTAGCAGACTTCCCATGTATGAATGTTACATGCAACACTTGCAACATGCATGGGAGAGTGATTGCTTTAAACGGGTACCGCTTGATTTTGAGTTTGGTTATTTTGGGAAAGTTTCTATTTTTAAAAACTTACTATTTTAGCAATTGATTATAGTTTTGAGTACCCATCTAGTGGTTTTCTAAAAAGGTATTCTTCCATTTTTTAATGTTGCCCCATACAATCTTTTACATCAAAAATACCATTTATAGCTAAAATTGCATAGGCTACCACTCCCTTTCATCTAGGGTTTAAGAGTAAAAGGATACTATACTCTAAACCATATTGCTAGGGGCCCGATAGTAGACAATTGTCATCAATAGTGGCTCTCGTGGAGAGACTTGGAACTCAACAAGGCTTACGCTAAGGCTTGGAAATATTACATAGTCTTCTTGCAGAAGTGCAACATCATTCAAAATGACAATGAAGATGAACTCATTTGGTCCTTGAATCCCACAGGAGGCTATGAACATAAATTTGGTTACAAAGCATTTGAAATGGAAGTCATAGATCAACCATCAATCTTGTGGAGGAAATCCATTTAGAAATTCAAAAACAATGATCCCTAAGGTGCAAAGCCTCTTGGGACCTAGGTGTTGCTTCCTCTCTTATAGATGACCTAGGTCAAGGATCAAAACCCTAAGGTGCAAAGCCTCATGGGCCTTAGGTCCTCAATCCTAGCAAGAGAATGCTTTCACAAAACTTGGACAAACAAATCATATGAAGGAGAAAAATAATTATGTCTCCTTCCTGGGATTTCACCAAGACAAAGTAACATGCAACAAGATAGTAATTATCACCTTAAAACATTAGCAATGGCATAAAATTGCAGCAATTACTTACTTATCCAAGTCGCTAGGCATAAAAAAAATCTAGTTGCATCAATATAGCATCCAAGAAAGCAAAAGAATCCACAAAGATCCTCCTTCAACAAGTGCAGACTAGATCCAAGAGACAAGAGACAAAGATAGTGAACTTTTTTTAAGTAGCTCTCCCACAAATGTGAGAGGAAGTGATGATGAGAAATGACGTTGAGTGCTAACCTTAATTACAAGAGATATCCTAGTGCTCAAATAGTACACAAGGTCAAAATGCATGTCTACAAGTGGGGCCAACCCCTCAATTTTCCTTCGCAAATGATAAATTATGTCAAAACAATACAATAATTCCCTCCTAGGTCACATGTGTGGTGACATCATGCTCCAAGAGGGTGTGTGAAGGCCTTCCAAGGCCATGTGTCATCATCTCATGGTGCAATCATGGCAGGAGGTGCATCTCCTCATCTATGGTCATGTCACATCATCAATGGTACCCTAAGTGGTCATCAAGCCCCATCATCGTCAAACCCTAAAGTGTGACGTCATCATCAAAGGAGGGCCAACGTCTAAGGTGTAGATCACAACATCCAAGGTGAAGAGAAGTGTATCTCATCTCTGTAAGGCATTCAACTATCCACTAGTGCAACGCCCTCCATCCAATGAGTAATAATCCTTGGGGTACAATGCCCATCATGTGGGCTCCTATCCCATTTGTGTGCCACCATGACCAAATATGTCAAAACCAAGCCCACCTATCCATCGTACGAGGTCCTGAAGATGTGAGAGCCATCTTGCTATAGAGACCTTGCAATAGAGAGAGAGAAGGGACTAAGGCCTACACTATTGAGGCTATGACTGAGAACCCCCACTGAGAACCACTTTATGGATGGTTGGTTAATTATCGCGAAAGAAAGACCGTTGAAAGGCCGAAAGAATGTCACCTGTTATGAGCTTTAGCTAATGGTGCTTCAATTATTGCGATAGAAAAAACGCTCATGGTTCGATTGATCTGTCTGAATGTGTCAAGTCATTGGATGACTCACTATTCTACATCAGACGTGCCATATCCTACAATAGAGGCATAATGTCCTGGGTGAAAACATGGGGCATCCTTCAAAGAACCATGTCAGGGGCATCCTGATCAAACAAAATATGAAATCAAGTAAAGCCAATGTTCATAAGACATACTAGTCCTTGAATAATGCAAATTAAGTTATTACTTAATACATAAACGGTTAAACCACATGAACAATTCACATCAGCATCCCCTTCAAATATCACACTTGCGCGGGACGTTATGTAAGTTGGAAAATTTGAATATGGGAGGACATTCATCTGACCCTACTAGGTGTGCCAACCAAAACAGTGAAAGAAAAGACCCAGGTAGAGGAATATGTCCCGAGGGAAGCAGTGAAAGAAAAAAAAAACATTCAAGAGTAAGTGTTATAGTGATATAGATCAGGGTTACTTCATGGCTTATGGTGTCATTGAGTCCATTTCTATGAGCGCCTTTGTGGATGGTGTGATTTCTCTTGAGTTACCACTTCTAAGCGCTATGTTTTTGAAAACCCCTTAATCTGCCTTTTTATTTGTCCTCTTATCATATTTGCAAGTCCCCTTTATAAGGTTTCAAGCTTTAGCATCACTGCTTGGGACCGGGGCAAATGTAGAAAGGGTAGAGCTCAAGTTTGGACTGGATTTTGAGAGTCCTTTGCTTTTCTTTATTTCTTTCTTTAGCACTATTCTTTCTTTATTCCTCTTTTTCTTAGCAGCTATGTAATCTTCATGACTTGGATAGTCTAGGAAATGCTGATAATGTGTGTGTAGGATCAATTGTTTACAACATATAAATGGTCATACAAATAATAAATGCGACAAAGGATTGCAAAGTTTATATTATGATATCTCTACGGATTACAAAGGCCAAATGCGGCTAAATAAAATGACAACACTCGGCTAGATCCAAAGACAAAAGGATCTTAGTCGGAATACAAATAAACAACTAAAGATAATACCCAGAATATGTGAGCATTGTGGGATCAATGGATGCACTGGAACTATGGCAGCTCGTGCGGTAACTGCTAGAAGTCTGGAAAGTTCGCCCTGGGAGCTATACCTCTTGGAATGGCCTGGAAACTGTCCCAAATGATGTTCCCTTCTCTAGTCCTCAGTACTGGTAACTATCAGACCCCTCTGTTGGTGGGTTTGGACCCCGAATGGATCCCCTTGGGGGAATGCACCCCTCTTTCTCTGGCGAAATGCGTCCTAGTGATTCCATCATTGGAATCAAACGAGATGTGTCTCAAAATGACTACTTGTTCTATTGGGAAATGGGTCGGAAGGGTTTCCCTGAATATGGTCTGATGCTCGCTCGGGAACCCTGAATATATCTGCCACAAGTGTTGCACTCCCAAGTCTGGAAAATGTGCCCCAAATGATTCCTCCGTCGCAATCTAGCGAGGAACTAGGAAAAAGATGTGCCTTTCCTTCCTCTCAAATGGGTCAGAGGGAAATCTCGGAATTCTCCCTGGATGGGACAAGTCAATGTCTAAACCTCCTCAGAAGTTGCGCCCTCACTCTGGATGAATGCGCCCTTGATGTTGAACACTGTGTAACTGCTGCTGAAGAATGATGGAAGACCTATGTGATCTTCTTGGTGACTAGGGTGTGTCTCTCAAAATCGAAATCAGCCAATTGGTGTCTTCTTCCTAGAATCCACTGAACTATCTCTCCTGAGATGCACCTCTCTCCTCAATGACAAGTCATAATCTACATAATGATGAATTAGGTTGTTGACCCTTCCTTTATAGCTTTCCAAAACCCTAAATCATTGTTGAAACCCTAATTCATTGTTGACTTCCAAAACCCTAAATCACTGCTGAAACCCTAATTCACTATTGACTTCTATTTTTATCTCATAATGACTTAAAAGCGCTTTTAACCCTTTTTAGCTCAATGTCACTTTCCGAATATAACACCTGTGACTGGAGTGACCTCTAGTAACCCAATTTACCCCTTTTCTGGCCCTGGATATAATCTAACGGGGTGGTTTAGACCATTAAGACTCTTCTCTGGAGCTCCTATTTGGAAAGGGACATTACAGTCCTCCCTTCCCGAAATTACTTGTCCTCAAGAAATACCAGTCCAGGGTGTTGCAACACCTGGTCGCTCTCCCAAGTAGCGTCCTCTACTGGAAGCCCTCTCCATCTTATCAAACACTTTCGGATGACCCTGCTCCTCAGTTTCCGCTCCCAAAACTCCAACACTTCCTCTGGAACTAGCTCCAATTGTCCCTCCTCATCCAATGGGGGAAGCTCCTCTGATGTGCTAATGAATTGTCCCACTACCTTTTTGAGGCAAGATACGTGGAACACGTTATGAATCTTGCTCCCCTCTGGAAGCTATAACTCATAAGCAACCTCGCCTACTCGACGCATGATCCTGTAAGGGCCATAAAATCTGGGCTTGAGCTTCTCGGCCCCACTCTTCTTCAGAGATAACTATCTGTACGGTTGGAGTCTCAAGAAAACCAAATCCCCAACCTCAAAGCTGCTCTCTATCTTGTGTATGTTCGCACTCATCTTCTGTCGGATCTGTGTCGTCTGCAGGTTCTCTTTCAGCAACTTGAGAATCTCCTGACTCTCTATGATCCAATCCTTGGCCTTGGGAGCTCTGCTCTCCCCGAAAACCAAGTCTACCAATGTGGGAGCATCATATTTGTATAATGCTCGGAAGGGTGTTATACCAATGGACATGTGGAAAGTGGTGTTGTAGAAATGCTCTCCTAGATGTAGCCACTTTACCCATGTTCTCGGTTGTCCACCTACATAGTTCCTCAAATATCCTTCAACCCACTTGTTCACAATCTCGATCTGCCAATCTGTCTGAGGGTGATAGCTGGTGTTGGGTGTTAGCTCTGTCCCCACCAACCGAAATAACTCTCTCCAGAATGTCCCCATGAACCAACTATCCCTGTCACTGACGATGTTCCTCGGCAACCCATGAAGTCTGAAGACCTCCCTGAAGAATAGATCGACTACATGAATTGTGTTGTACTATGTCAGTATGGCATAGAAGTGAGAAAACTTGGTCAATCTGTCAACCACTACATAGATACAGTCCTTACCCTGGACCTTGGATAGGCCTGTGATGAAGTCCATCGATATACTCTCCCATTTCTGCTCTGGAATGGGGAGTGGTTGAAGTAGCCCTGTTGGAAGAGCATGCTCTGACTTGTTCTATGGGCAATTCACACACTCACT
>ML835182.1:0-11554 GCA_009831015.1 Picea engelmannii
TCTTGATAGACATTGAGTTATTGATAGCATTTGTAAGCTTATTTGCTAAAACGTTCCACTCAATTGTCAAAACTTGATCTAAATTTAAAGCTGACGTCACACCTGTAGCAGCAACAATATAGGTGACGCAACAACTTTATGTATGTGAGCTGATTTGAGACATTTATTGCATTGTGATAAAAGGATTGATATTTAGTATTGAATGCTCTCATCTCCTTATGCATTTATTGAAGAAGTAATAATAAATCTTTGCTTTGTTTAGCCATCATTGACTTCGTCAATAATAGCATTCGATCATTTGCTCATATATGTATTGGAGGATAGTCATTGATTTTATGAAGTACTAACCCACTGCAAGCACATATTCTAGTTTTCTTTGTCTTGTCTCGCAAATAGGTGCATCATCAGTGGATCTTTCTTCTTGACTATCTCATACTTGGCTGTAATCTGTGTAAAGGGAACCTTTTATCTTTATCCATTATCCTTAGCCCTTCTCAAACCCAGATTACATAGGGACGTCTCCCTTGGACTAGCCCTCCTAAATAGAAAGAGCCCCCCATTGAGGTTACAATGGGTGGGGAAGCTCCTGTTATGCCGGTTTTAAGCCTTGACTCAAGCTGCCTCAAACCCCTCCTACAAACCGTGCGATAACAGGTCACATTGAAGATGGAGCGATGTAGAGGAGCTGCGCCAAAGGCCGAATGCCCCTGTATTTGGTCACAAAAGAATATCTGCTTGGCCTCAAGGCGTCGAGATTGACTCGAAGAAGTCGTGGGCACCACCTGAAATATTCATGGGTGTCAGGTCTCATCCTGATCCCGATGAAGGTAGTTATTGAATATGGGTCGATAGTTGAGACCTCGTCTCACCCCATAAATTGAAAACATGCAGAGAGCGGCCGTAAAGGCAGACTGTCAATCCGAAGCTTCCTTATGGACATATTTTCCTGTAAAGCACATAACTGTGCCTAGCTCGCATCTGACATGAGGAGGCCTGCACAATCTGACAGAGCAGGCGTCGACTGAAAACATTAATGCAGTGGTCCGATCACACTCCCGGTGGTTGCAACATTTCTGAGTATATATAGGCAATTTTAGTATTTTGTTAAGGTCGAATGGCTGAGCTAGGCGCCCTGCTATTGTAATATTTTGATGAAGAACACTGGTTCTCTGGTTATGTACTTGATTTGAGACTTCTTGATTAATCTAAGTCAGTTTTCTTACTCCATCTTATTTGCCTTTGATATTGAGAGAGTTCATGAATGACTGATTCACATGGATTGTTGTGACTGTATTATGATGAATGTTTGATTGTAATGCTGTTATGATTTCTTTCAGTTTCCTTGAAATTTGAATCCAAGAGGATCTTGTGTTTAAGTTTTTCTTCCTTAGGCTGCTGGAAGACCTGATGTCCATGACAGGCCTCTACAGTTTTCTCACCAAAGTCTTCCTCCTACTCACCCTTACTCCAACTTACCGACTGAAGTTGATCCAAGACCTTAATTGCTTGCGCATACCAGTCCAGATTTCTGAGTTAGAACGTTATTTTCATTGAGTCTTCTCCATTTGACCTCTTAAAACTCAATTACACTTACACAAACTGATGGGTATTGGGCTTACCTTCTATGCAATCTGAAGGTGACTTCTAGTGCTAACACCATGTGTGACAGACCTTTTGCTACTACAATGGTTGTGTACCACTAGCAGAGACCGTGTCTCTCGACAATAGTTGTGTACTACTACACAATGGTTGTGTATGCTACTACAATGGTTGTGCACCACTGTCGAAGACTGTGTGTCTCTGGACAGTAGTTGTGTACTACTACAGTGGTTGTGTACCACTGGCAGTGACTGTGTGTCACTAGATAGTAGCTCTGTGCTACTAGCAGTGGTTGTGTACCACTGGACAGTAGTTGTGTACTACTACAGTGGTTGTGTACCACTAGCAGTGATTGTGTGTCACTAGATAGTAGCTGTGTGCTACTAACAGTGGTTGTGTCCACTGGATAGTAGTTGTGTACTACTGTGGAAAGATACTTCCCTAGCTAAGAGTGCGTGTTGATGTTTCAACATCAACAAACCTTATCCTAGATTGGGTTGCAGACCGAGGGAGATAGGATACATTTATCATAAAGGTGCACTTGTGGTAAATGGGCCTAGGCGTAGTCCTTCCTTGATCATGACAAGGGATAATATGGACTTGAGATGCTTGAAGTGCTTTCCATGTGTCAGTTAGCACTAGGCTGACATTCACTCATTGGTGTGTACCCGTGGTGAAAGATCCTGGTCTGGTCTTTGTCCTAGTCATGGTGATTTGACAAGGAATGATAAAGACTCAAGATGTTATATGCTATTACATGCAGACCCAGAGTGTGTCTGATCTCATAGAGAGTCAATTGGCTCAAAAGAGCCGCAGAAGGAGTTTCTCCTCGGTTCAGGTGGGAGAGAGACGTCTCCCAAGACTGACAGACAAGTGCCATGAGTCTAGGGTGAAGTTTGTATACTTCAAAGACAAGCTTGGCATGATGTAGAATGTCTCCCTCGTTGAGAGGGAGTGTTGATGTTTGTAGAACATCGGGAAGACATTCTCTTAGATTAATAATTAATATATAATTATTGATTATTAAATACTATATATAATAAGTAAATGATAATAATAAATAGTTATTGATTATCCAAGGGACGCATCCTTTCATGGATGGTCACCATATGTTCCCTATATATGTAACACTCATCATTGTAATAATATATCGGTCATATCTCATATAAAGAAAAACAACACTTTTTAATGTAACACAGTTTAGGTGTGTTTTATTTACTGTTGCTTTATAACATATCTTTTGTTCAATATAATTTTGGAAAAGCTTTGATGGTAACAATGAGCATTGGATAGTATGCCTTATACAAATTTGAGTGACCTAAGTGATATGCTTTGAAAAAATTACAAAGTAATATTTAAAGGAAAATATATAAAATAATCATGACTTAGTCGATTGCATAAAGATTCACATGCCCTGTATCATTCCCTATCAATATTTCATATTTATAATTGTGATGTTTTATCATTATGTGATTTTAGTACCTTAATTCTAGTAAGAATTTGAGACTACATCTCAATTATTTTGGATATGCTAGTTATTCTAAGGATTTATATCCAAATTAAGGGAGACATAATTGAACATACCATTCCATTACATATAGAATTATTCCTTTCGATTTTGTTACGCTTTTTTGGTTAAGCGGGTTTAATTGGCTGCGTTTTTATGTATTATTTGAGCATGAAGTTTTTATTTCTAACTCTCCTTGTTTTCTACCAGATATACACACTCGACAACCCCTGGGTGACATACTTTTGTTTATGACTGGACAGGTGAAAACTAAATTTCTCAAAACATAATTGAATCGAGTATTTTGTTGGCATTGAGACTGCATTTAAATTATTAATTAACTACTAGTTACAAGGACAAGTTTTGCTAGATTGATTATGTTCTCAATTTTTCTTCAAGAACGTATTTTTCCTAAAGGTAAATTGCATGAAACATGGAAATGTGTATAGTTCCCGAGAGAAGGATAGCATGGAAACGTGACACTGCAAACTCTTTGGAAACGGGGAACAAACAGATTTAAAACATAAAAATATTAAAAATCTATAGACAGTAGATAGTATTTTTGGAAAAAGAATCAAATTACGAGGAAAAGTTAAAATGATAAACACAGACAACTAATTATTAAAAAATTCATTTATATATTAAATCCCATATGGCATAACATTATGCAGTATCAAAAATTAGCTTTATATATTAGATTATATATGCTAAAATATAAAATCATCTTTACAAAATTCACTTAGCTCTCAAGAATTGAGGACAATAACTTTAAGGCTATAATCATTAGGAGTTTCCTGCAACTTTGGATTAAAATCAATTGAAAGAACCCAAAATGCCCTTGTCAATGTTATCACAGGATTTAACACTTGTGCAAAGCCCTTCAGAATATGCCAAACTTATGAAACAATTGGAAGTAGCTGTCACTGTCACTTAGACAAGTACTTTCGTCATTTTAGTGATGGATGGAGGTCCAACACAAGGGAAGCTTCCCTTGTGATCTCAAAGGTGTTGATTTTTTGTAGCTTCGGGAGGTATTCCCACAAGGGGCCATACTGTTAGGCATGTGGGAATCTTTGTTGGCACCAGATTGCACCTTCGTTTCAGTGAAAATGCCCTTGGGATGAGGCTAGGGCCTCATGGGCTTGTTGATGGGCTTTGTGGGCTTTTGTCGGGGTATCACACCCACAAAGATGAGTAAAATATTCTAATTAAATGTTGAGTTTAGAAGGGGTTCCTAAACTCACTCATTAGACTCCTATATAAGGAGAGGAGAGATTGTGACAAATCTCATTGTGACATTGTGATATTATGGAGTTGACATAAGTGAGTTTGCACTTGTGCCAAGGAGCTTGGTGATTTCAGCAAGGGAATTTCTGCAACTTTGACAAATCTAGTCTAGGGGTATGGATCTTCTATTTTTTGTTCTGGCAGGGAAATCACACGTGTGAGGTGAAGGCCGCACGTGTGGAAGACAATCGCAGAAGAGAAGAAGTCGCACCGGTGGTGCTAACTGTACGGAAGTGTTTCCCTACATCTACGCGGGTCTTAGTGGGAACAATCGCATATGTATGCTGGTTGCAATGGAGACAGTCGCGTATGTCCGTACAGGTTATTCTAGACAGTTTGGCAGGTACGTATAGGCTGACGTCAACATGCCGTACAGGTGGTTTGCAACAGATTTGTAAATTGGGAATTTGTCCTAGGTATTTTTTTGATTTGGATTTTGTCAAGAGGACTGGTTTTGTTAGATTGACAGAATTTGTAAGCTGTTGAGAGTGTTGGTTTTTCCCTTAGAATTTCTGAATTTGACAAAGTTACAGAACATAAATTTTGTCTCATGTGCATTGATGATTCATCTCTGATCTTGATTGTTTCCGCTGCTATATTTTTCAGTCAATAATTTCAGTGTAAAATTGTTCGTTGATAATAGCTAGGGTTTACTGTTGAATCACTGGGAAGTCATTTTCAGATCTGAAATTAGTCACATCAGGTTGCATGTGAAAACTGACAAAAGGATCCTATAGCAAGCTAGGAGCAAGTCTACAGCCCCCTATCTTGGTCACTTGAAGAGATAGGCTAGGCCTAGGGAAATGGGTTAGGTTTGGAAGAGTTTAGGCGAGGTAATTGTTTGTACGTGTGTAAGAGAAGTATTCCAATGTATACAATAACCAAAACCAAGTCTAAGAAGCTAAATATAGGCCCCAAAACACCAACTATCAATGAAAGAGGGATGCTGTAGAAAAGCTTTCAATAATTAACAGTTTATATCAACAAAGTATATTTTGTAACAGCAGCAAGAAATCAGCCCTCAAAAATTGCCAAGAAAATCTTAAAATACAACCCTCAATGAGTGGAATAAGACCCAAGTGTCCAACAATGAATTTAGCCTTTTTAAGCCACAATATTAAGCAACAATTTAAACAAACCCTAATGGCTGTAAGTTGTAACTATATTTTATAACAGCAGCAAGTTATTGAGTGAATTTGCAAATCGTTTGGCAATATTGAGCACAAGAAAGTGACTAACCATTCACCCAACAAGTTATCTTGTGAAAGAGAGTGAGTTTATTGGAGTTTGCACACACTTGTAGCAAGAAGACTAGTGCCGTTTTCCTTCTCTTGTTCAATGGAGTCAAGCTACACTTTGAATTTAGACTTGGATAACCAAGAAGAGTGAGGACTGTGAACCCTAAGACTAGTCTCATAGGCTTAGGACCAATTCTCAAGAGAACAAACCCTAGGGTCTAAAGACTTATAAACCCTTGGTGCCTTTTTGTTTTCTCCTAGGATGCCTAACTCAAGATCCAAATGAACTAGGATCAAACCCTAAGGTTTAAAGACTTATAAACCCTAAGTCTTGATACTAGCTAAAGACTTTAACCCTATGGGGACAAAGATTTATGATCCCTAGATTAGGCCTTTAAATACTTCAACAAACTTATATGCATGAAATAGGGAGGGGAATAAAGACTTATAATCCCTCCCAGGGTTTCACCAAGAACAAGGTAACATGCAACTAATTATAACAAAGCATTTGCCACAATATACCATAACATTCAATACTTGACAGAGAAGACTTACTTAACATAGTCAAAGTGCATGAGAAAACCCTAACTCAAGATCATCCACCCACAATAAGACAAAGCATCCATAAGATCCTTACTCCAAAAGTGAGCACAAGTAGTTCTTAGCGAAAAAGAGAAGAAGAGAGCAGATAGTAGTGAACTCACACAAATGTGAGTTGTGATTTGATACAATGGAGCACTTGCTCTATATATATGAGGTAACCAAGCACATATGTCCACATAAATGTCTAAAACAACAATAAATCCATGATACAAGTTGGGCCGACCCCTCGAGTAGTGTCTAACAATAGATAATCATGCTAAAACATCAAAATAAGACCTCCAAAGCCACAGATGTGGGTGACGTCATGCCCTAGGAAGGTGTGGGAGGTCTCCAAAGGCCACGTCTCATCATCAAGTTGCCAAGTATGGTGGAAGGTGAGCTCTACTCATTAAATGTCATGTCTCATCATCAAAGACCCCAACTCATCAAAGTAGTGCCCCAGTGGCAAGCAAGCCCCAATCCATGACGTCATCATCCATATGCTCAACGCCCAATGTGAAAAGACTAGCGCTCAAGGTGGAATGAAGGTGCATCTCGTCTTTGCATGGTATCCAATCGTGTGCTAGTGCAACGTCCTCCATCCAATGCCCAATAACCTTCGGCGTACAATGCCTAGGGTGTGGGCTTCTTGCCCATCTATGTGCTGGCATGATTGTATCTGCAAAGTAAAAGCTCATCTGTCCATCGTCCAAGGTTCAAGAGGCGTGAGAGCCCGTATCAGAGGGAACCAAGTCATCAAGTGGCCCATCGCTCTACATCACACGTGCTAAGTCCTGTACAAAGGGCACACCGTCCTGGGTGAAATCATAGGTATGTCCTCCAAAGACCATGTTTGGTGCACCCAAGTCAGTAAAAACCATGAAATCAAGTAAAACTAACAATCACGAGGGGTAAGAGTCTTGAGAATCATACAAAGTAAGCCATCGATTAATACAAAATCCAAATGAACGATTCTCATTTGGTATCCCCTTTAAACTTCACACAAGCTCAAGACTTTATGCAATTTGAAAAGTTTAAGTATGGGGGGACCATCAAAAGACTCTATTAGGTGTGCCAGTACCCAAGTAGAGAGATATTTCTCGGAAGGACCCATCAAGGATATGTAATGAATGTGAGGTGGTTATGGGGTTTACTTCTGGGCATGGGATTATTGACATGCAAGACAATGTATGGACTCACCTCCATGAGTGCCTTTGTAGAGGGTATACTTGGTGCTTGAGTTATCCTTTCCTTGATGTATTTTGCATTCCAAATCCCTTATTTTCCTTTTTCTTTATTTATTTGGTTCGCAAGTCCCCTTAAAAAGGTTTCAAGCATTTATTAGTTCTTCCTTCGCTTTTCATTTGGGTTGTATTCAAGTCCTCTTTAATTGATCATGCATTTATTCGCATTAGGACTAGGGGTGATCGCCATTAATGAGGGGGTAGAGCTCAAGTATGGACTATGGCTTTTGAATGTCCTCGTTATCTTTGTCTTAACTTTCTTTCTTTATTATTGGTCAATTGCAATCTACCTCTGGGCCTTTAGCCCCTTCTTCTCATAAGAGAATGAGGTACATGCCTTTTTGGTGTACATGTAACCACCATTACCCAAAAGATGGGAAAATGGAAAGATCAAGGATGGAAAAGTGGTAAGTATGATGGGGAGTGGTACGCTACCCCTTTCAAGGAACCACTAGTAGTACCCCTTTTCCCCTGGAGTGACAACACGAGACTTGGATACCTAGGATGGCCACCAAGGTGAAACAAGACAAAAAGCATAAATTCTGAACTTATGATTCATTATCCAACTTCAACTTATGATCATTACTCAGATGCACAATGTATTAAATATGACACTTTATATAAAACAAGGACTAACGTACCTCATAATATGCCGGAACACCATCTCGCAATGAGCCTTGGTGATTGAGTGTCATGATCCCATGTTGGTGAAGAAAGAGGCATCTGAGGGGGGCTGTTGGGATGCTCTATGTGGACATGCTTCTCATCATCATCGTCAGGATCACTGTCTTCATTACGAGCCATGGGACATGATCTCTTGTCGTTACCCTTAGGTGGGAGGGGGTAATGTTGAGATTTGGGTACCTTGGAAAGTGGTCCCCATGCGGTTTTGGGCCTCTAACCACAAGAGGGAGATATTTGTACCATTGTGCCTTGTCCTTTATGTTTAATTTCACTTTGACTTAGGAGATTTAAGTCAAAAGTGAAATTTGTCACTTTTAGCCTAAAGTGACTAATTAATTCACTAAGTGGGTGAATGAGGGGACATAAAGTGAACTTAGGGAACTTTACCCAAAGTGGGTTTTGAGTTGAGATTCTTTTGGAGAGATCTCAACCGTTGATTAGAGACGGCATGGGCTGATCCTAGCCATCCATACTTTAGGTTTCCTTATGGAGGTTCAAGAGGGGCGCAAGGGACAAAGGGAGGCTCATTCCTTCATTTGTTCACCAAGAGAGTTGTGAGAGGAGCAAAGGGATAAGGATGGAGGCATTGGATGAGGGAAGCTTGGGCTCCTCCTTCCATGGAGGGCTCATGGAGGCTTAGACCCTCATTTATTTGTGGTGGTTGTTCTTGCTTGGAGGAGGGCGCACACTTAGTAGGCACTAGCTACAGTTGGATGATCGCAGATCTGTCAGTTTCAGTGGAGAGGTAGCACACAAGAGCTTCTTTGTGTGCAAGGGATTCTTCATCAGAGCTCAGGGGGTCAAGGGCACATTGTTTCAGTGAGATTGACAATAAAGGAAGAGGGCGCACTAAGCTTGGGCACATATCTCTTCTTGGAACTCCAAAGCATCTGAAGAGGAATGGCTTTTGTATCAGGTTCCATTGTATTTACATACTTGTTGTATCTCGTGCTTTAGACATCACTTATATATACTTTCATTCTAAACTGGTTTTTTCCCGGGTGGGGGTTTTATCCAGGGTTGTGTTGACCAAAAATACTTGTGTCCAAATTTCATGCATGCTTAGTTGTTAGATCAACATTTAAGAGTTGTAAAGATCTAGAAGAGTGTTATTTGTTTTGAGTATATTGCATGTGCTAACCACCGGTTACAAAAACACTTACAAGGGCACCTCAAAAGAGCACTTAACCATCGATTTGAGGGAAGAATTCTTGGTAGATTTGAGCAGACCTTTTTGCTGTCCTAAAACGCAGCAAATGACAGATTTGATTGATGAAACTTAGAGCCCAACAAGAGGTCATCTGACAGGCCTGTTGGGCACCTTCATAGTTCCTCAAATCTACATGGTATCAGAGCCTTGGTGGCTAAGTTTGACTGATTTATAGAGAGCATTTTGTGGGCAGTTTTGTGGGACTGTTTTGGACATTTGTGGACAGCCTCTTTTCACACCTGTGTTGACAGGAGTGAGGTTGTAGTTGGACAACCTCTTTTCACATCTGTGTTGACAGGAGTGAGGTTGTAGTTGGACAACCTCTTTTCACACCTGTGTTGACAGGAGTGAGGCTATACTCTTTTGCAGTGTGTAGCATCAGTGTGAGTTTCAGTGGACAACCATATCAGTATCTCATATGAGGGCAGAGGATAGGCTAGACAGAGCTAGCAACTGGTCCCCTTGGAAGACCAGGATCATATTTGTCTTGGAGGATCTTGAGCTATGGGATATAGTTCAAGCTTCAGTGGTTCTTCCTCCTTTCACTGCTCCCTTGTTGGTAGCAAAGTCCAGGAAGAGGAACACCAAGGCTAAGAGGACTATTTGTGATGTGGTGAGAGACCACGTCATACCCCACTTGACTGGGAAGGACTATGCCTTTGAGATGTGGGCCTCATTGTGAAAGTTGTACTAGAGTCCCAATCAGAACCGAAAGATGGTTCTGCAGGAGAAACTCAGGGGCATTCAGAGGCTCAATTATGAGTTAGTGACTTCATACCTTGGCAGATTTACACAGATTCGAGATGAGTTGGCAGTTGTCCGAGAGATTGTGGATCCAAACTTTTTGGTGAGGGCATCCTTAAACAACTTCTCTAAACCTTGGGGTTCATTTGTACGAGGCATTGTGGCCCGAGAGCTCATGGCCAGTTGGGAGAGGCTCTGAGACGACTTCGTTCAGGAGGAGCTGAGATGTAGCTCTGCGTCTTTAGGACACCAACTTATATCTTAGGGTGATGAGGATCTTTCTCCTTGGACAAAGGGCAAGAAGATGACCGACAAAGGTGCTAGATAGGGTCCCAAGGGAGGGGCCAAACCACAACAGAGTGGTGGTGGGCAAGAGAGAGACGTGAGCACAGTGAGATGCTTTGCTTGTGGAGAGATGTGCACTATGATGGACAATGTCCCAAGAAGAAGAGGAAGCAGCAGGATGGTATGGCATTGAAAACATAGGAGGAGGAATTCACTGCTTAGTTTGAGAGGGAGTTTGCTTTTGTCAGTTGATACACCATTGGGTGGTTGGTGCGTGTTATCCCCGATTTCTAGGGATAACTAGGAGATCATGTCTCGAGGCCCACAGGTCCTAGACATGGAGTACCGAGAGCAGGATTGACCTGAGCATGGCCCTGGAGGGCCCATCCTCTTCTTTCGTCATATTCGTCTTGTCACCAGCAGCAACATCCATCACCATCGGCTTGGTCTTGTATTGGAAAAGGCTCTTGCTCCATGAGGTAATTGGTCCATGTATCATGGTATGTGTCACTTTTGATCATTATAACCTTTGGATATATGCACCCGACTCCTTTTATCTCTGACGACTGCTTGGATCTTACATTAACCCACTTGACCATGATTGGGGGGATTGACAGGGTGTCCTAGCAAGCCTGTACCCATGGGTTTTGGTTTGCCATCGGGGGGATTTCTGAAGAGCCATCGTCCGCTCCCATCATACCACCACTTTTCCATCTTATCTCCCGCTCATCTGTCCCATTCCCCTTGTTTGGGCATTATGATGATCTGTTTGTGGGGTTGCACCTTATCTCGTGGGAAGAAGTGGCTAAAGGCCCGGAAGGTAAAAGTAGCTGGTAAAAGATAAAAGCCTAGAAATAAAACCTCGAGATGCTTCGCCCATGGATCCCCAAGAAGGCAATAAAAGGCATCTCAGCAAGAAACAAGAGGGACCCGAAAAAAATAACAAACAAGACCTAGTCAAGAGGATAAGGGGTCTCATCACGAGCCAACCTATTATGTTCATGGGTACCTAACGGCATGACATTGCCACCATCTGGTTACCACACCAGGGCAGTGACCTTTGGTTGCATGGCCAAGGGAAAGGGGGTCTCATCACGAGCCAGCCTTATCATCTCTGTGAAAGTACTTGTGGGTAACACTGTCAGCTCTGGTCACCACGCCAAGGCAGTGTCCT
>ML835183.1:36785-54227 GCA_009831015.1 Picea engelmannii
GTTCAGGAAGCTTTCATTAAGGGGGGATAGGCTCTAATGCCTCCTTCCTTCTCCTATTGTGTCATTATTGTAAATCCTTCAATCCTATCCCAAGTTGTTCTTAAGGGGGGATGTTAGGATATTTAGACACTTAGGAGTTAGTTTTTACCACGTAAAAACATCGGTGTGTTGATCTTTGATCTGGTTATGTGAGTGGTTACTGAAGGTGTTCGTCCTCTGTTGGAATACCTATGTTGTCGAACACCATCTTGTTACCAAAGTTTAGGAAGATGAAAAGCAAGGAAAAGAGGACGATATGTGATGCATTGCGGGATCACATCATTCCCCACTTGACTGGGAAAGCTTGGGGATTTGAGATGTGGGCATCTCTATGAAAGATTTATGAGAGCTCTAATGAGAACCAGAAGATGGTTCTCCATGATTGAATTAGGGGAATTCACATGCTACAGGATGAGTTGGTCACTTCTTTCCTTAGCCGATACACCCAGATTACAGACGATCCTGGAGCCATTGGAGAGGTGGTGGACCTCGATTTTATGGTGAGTACAACTTTAAAAAACTTCACCAAACCATGGGGTCCATTCTTCGTGGCATTGTTTTCAGGGAGGTCATGCCCACATGGGAGAGGATGTGGGATGATTTCGTTTAGGAGGAGACTAGACTTGTAGCAGAGTTATCTCGACAACAACAAACAATGTAGGGTGATGAGAATATTGCTCTTTGGAAAAATGGAATAAAGAAGACCGACTGAGGAGGTTGATAGGGTCCCAAGTTTGGGGCCCCACCACAAGAAGAAGAAGAAGCTACAAGATGTTTCAACAATGACAACATAGGAGCTTGAGTTCGATGAAAATTTTGTGAGAGAGTTTGCATTCAAGACTACTTTGTTTGTTGTTACACCATCCAACATCAGTTGGGGAGACAAAGTTGAGGAGGACCTACTGACTCATAGTAGTGATTCAGAGGGATATCAGACTCAGTTTCCTTGGACACCATCAGCAGGGGCGGCTGGTCCACCCAGGATAGCTTCAGTTTCAGAGATGTCGAGATAGAGGGTTGGTGCAGGGGCTTCAAAGAATCAAATATTGACGAGGAGGAGAGGCAGGGCACCATAGTGGCTTGAGCCTCACTTGGATATGGAGACAAACATATCAGGTTCTGGATGCACTACAGGTGGAAGCTACTTGGCGAGAGGCCAAGTTAAGGATCTTGGTGAGATGTCGAGATCCAAGTGCTCTTGGTGAGATAACAAGAGGGGGAGACTCTTGGTGAGATTCCAAGAGAGTGAAACTTGGTGAGATGCCAAGAGTAGTGACCATTGGAAATATTCTAGGAGTTAGAAATCCTTGGTGGGAGACCAAGGTGGATATATTTGGTTTGATACCAGGATATAGGTGATCTTGGATAGGTTGAGAGACACTTCCATCTAGAGATCACACAAATTGAGCAGATCTGTGTCATACTACTTTCATTGATCAGGTTACAACCATACTCACCGAGTATTTTCTAGTAGACACCATATCTACTACAGGGATGAGATTGGTGGTGAAGGGAACTTTCCTCGGTAAGAGGGAGTGTTGAGATTTGGGTACCTTGGAAAGTGGTCCCCTTGTGTTTATGAGCTTCTAAACACATGTGGGAATTACTTTGTACCTTGTACTATGTAATTTATGTCTAATTTCACTTTGACTTAAGAGATTTAAGTCAAAAGTGAAATTTGGTCATTTTAGCCTAAAATGACAATTAATTTGCTTTGTGGGTGAATTAATGGACATAAAGTGAAACTATGGAAACTTAAGTAAAGTGGGTTTTGAGTTGCGATTTACTTGAGATGATCTCAACCATTGAATTAGAATGAGATGAGATGATCTCATCCATTGATTTCTTAGGTTTCTTTATGCATCCTTAAGGAGAGTGCAAGGGCAAAGGGAGAATCATTCATTCCTTGTTATATTCACTTAAGGAGAAGTAGGAGGAGAAAGAGGATGATAATGGAAGTATTGGGAGAGGATATCTTTGGAACCTTCTTGCATGGAGGGATCATGAAGGCTTAGGGACCAGCTTATTTTTTGAAGTTGTTCTTGCTAGGAGGAGGACACACTTGAGAAGGAGGGTGCACAACTAGAAGGGAGGTCTTGCAGTGGTCATATTGCTCAGTGGACAGTTTCAGTGGAGAGGCAACACACAAGAGCACATTGTGGTGCAAGGGTTTCTCCATCAGAGCTTCAGGGAGCAAGGGCACTTCATTTCAGTGGATAGAGCTATATTTGAGGAGGGTACACCATGCTTGGGTGCATATCTCACTCTTGGACTTGTGTTGTAGCTTGAGACAAACTACTATTGTATCAGGTTCATTTGTTTAATGTACTATTGTATTCCACCTTCTATTTTCCACATATACACACTTCCATTCCAAACTAGTTTTCTCTAGGGGGGGGTTTTATCCAGGGTCATGTTTACCAAAACTATCCGTGTTCACTTCCATGTATGTTAGAGTTTAGAACATATTTATTTCAGCACTAAAATATCTCTAGGTGTGTTATATAGCTTATGGTATGCATGTGCTAACATATTGTGACAAAACTACATGCTAGAGCACCCATTTGGCCTATGTAACCATAACAAATCAACGAAGAAGTTACTGAACAATTTTCTTTCCTAAAACAACAACAAACCATTGTTAGACAGTTGAAACTTAGATCCAACTTGAGGTCAAAGACAAACCGAGTTGGCAACTTGATAGGACCTGGAAAATATTCATAATCTCCTCCTCAAATCATGATAACCATAAGTCATGGGTGGTACACATGTTCTAGAAAGAGACCAAATGGCTATGAAATGCATCCTCCAAAGAGAAGTTGATGCATCAATATAAGTGAAATATGCCTCCCAAAGGATGAATGAAGAGATCTCTCAAGGATCTAGGACATGGCATGTCAAGAGGGGACCCATGCATGTAGAAATAGCCCCAAAGTGCCTTGAGCAGTGTGACGAGTGCCTTGGGATCCATGTGTTGCTTCAAGATCCATGAAATTGTCTTAGGAACCATGGAACTGCATGAGAAATTGTAGAGTCATATCCAAGAGTCCATTTCCAAAGTGTGACAAATACAATAAAGGGGATCCATGCTTATGCATAAGATAAGTGTGCTCCCATAGGTATGACAATATTTACAATATGAGCAACACTTTTACATAGAGTGAAGTGAAACATATTAGAGGTTCTCTAGGTCATTGTACTAGTAGATCCATCCCAAGACCATGTTAGAGACCTAACCTCCCTAACCCTTCACGTAGATAGAATAATATATTTTCCATGTAATAAAGGTCAACATTAGTTAATAAGGCCTATTTAATAAATATGAACAAGTCAATGTAAGAAGACCTAATAGAAGCTTCCACTTCCTCTATAATGTCCTTTAGAATATAGAATTAGTATAAATAAGAGTAGGAGGCATGATAAATATTTGTCTTGAGAATTATTATTATAGAGCTCTGCTCTGCTGGAGGTTGCCCCCTCGAAGAAGCAAGTGAACATTGCTTTCTCTTAATAAAGGTATTATTTATGGTACTTCTCTTCTCAATTTTGTTGTTCTATTGATATCTGCTAAATATTCGTGTTTCTTCATATTATATTACATATGGTACCTTATAGATCCTCAGATACCTACCCAGGTCACAAATGATTTACTTGGGATAAAATGAACTCCTAGGGATAGTTGACTAATCTAGAAGATAAATGACTGTCTTGAAATGGGGGATAAGAGGAGGGGCCATGACCAACCACAAAGGGTCTATAGCTACCACCTAGGTGAAAACACTTTTACATAGATAGTCTAAGCATGGTCCAATACAATACATGAGTACAAGAAGGTCATACTTTTGGTTGATCGATGATACAATAGTACAAAACATTGTGGTGGTAAAAATGATCATGGTACTCTGAGCTCTAACATCATGGAGATAGGCACAAAATATGTTCATGTGATAGGTCACATCTGAAAAAAAATATGAGGTGCATTGAATTGAATTTGAGGTGTAACAGATGGCTCCAACTCGGGGAAATTTTCTCATCTTGAGAGTGCATGGGAACTTTAGAAACTACAAAATGCCTGTTAACCTAAAAAATTCTCACCAGATGGATGTCAAATACAAGGGAGGGTTGAAGACACCAATGTCTTTCCCCTTCCCTAAGATACAAATAAATTCATGTGTAAATGAAATGGAACCAAGGACATCTAAGTAGAACCATATCTCAGAAAAAATATATAACATGTGAGTATCATCTTACTTTATTATAAAACTAAATGAAGATGTAGACATCAATAAAGTAAATCAAATACACAAGCAAATATAATACTTATGTTGGAGATCTTATTCTTTCAAACCTAATCTAACATTAATAAGTAAACATGTTAGGTAAAATAAAAAAATCCAATTCAACTATTTGGTGATTTCATCAATACAATGAAATTTACCTTTATTCTTGGTCACAAGCCAAAGTAATGAAACATCAAGTATAAAGTGGATGGATGATAGGATATCCATCATTCCTTGGCCAAACTATGAAGTAGGAACATGATCACATGAGAGTAGAATTAAGGCATGCCAAGGTTGGCCTATATTGTTGCAAGCTTCCTCAATCCAAAGGCATATGGGGCCGATGTAATCATTTTCCTTTATACAAGAATAGGGAAACTTATAATTGTTACTAATCAAACTATCGAGAAAGAGGGGATTTGAGGGTGGATCCAATAGAAACCTACAAAAATATTGTTTCCCCTCATTGCTACTGTTAATCATATATGTAAATGAAGCATGAGAAAACCAATCATATTTGAAAAAATATGTAAATCCATGACTTATGTTTGGTTTCCCTTGTATGTGAAGATGAAAATTTATGCAATAATCAAGGATTGAAGATGTTGTTGTTTACCAAATATTGCAGCATCAAAAACACTATTACTAGATGGATTTTTATTCATAAGAAAATCATGAGTTGGGTATGTCAATGGCTGGAAAATTTCTGCTGTGATTTGACCATAAAACCCCATTTGTGTGCTTGTAAATAAGACTTATTAGTAGGATGGCATTGTTTCTCATGCATCATGTAGTAGGCTCCACATTTCCTGATTGTGTTTCGTTGTACACAATACCAAACATCCACAATAGTATGTTTAGAACCATTATGATCTATGTCATACATAGCATCTCCATCAAATTAAAAACAAACTATATCCCATTTATGTCTTTCAATATGGAGAAGGGAATCAATATTTTCAATCTCTTTGGTGTCATGTTTGTTATAAAATAAGGGTTTCTCCATTAGATTTTCCTCTTCCAAATTAGTAAAGGATGTATCATAAAAATCAAAATCTTGGAAATGAGTACAACATATCAAACCCTTCCTTTTATGCATAGGAGAAGGAATGGATGCTTGGATGGTATCATCGTCAAGGTGTCTATCAAAGCTCTCTTTAATTATTTGACCTTCAAAGGAATCATGAGATGTCTCTTTGTTTTCAATGAAAGTATGGAAAGATTCTTCATCATTGTTTTCTTCTCGAGGAAATGCAACAAAATATTTAATGGCCTCATCATATTAAGAGAAAAACAAGGTGCTTCTTGAGGCTTTTCTTCAACAAGATTATATTTTCTTATCACATCATACATTTCCTTGAAATTTCAACATGGGAATGCATTCCTCATTCTTTTCTAACTCTGAAATATTATGTAACAAAGACTCATGGGAGGGAGGAGAGGGATGAGCCTCTTCAAGTAGATCATATTCAAGGTTTAGGAGAGAAGGATCACCATACTTTGATTCAATATAATCACAAAAGAATAAGCATGCATCCTTTATTTTTTCTATTTCCACAAGAAGATCAATTGGAGTGTTATCATTATATTTGATTATCAAATCATCAATATTTTCCTCGATTTTATATTGTATAACAAGAAATACACAAGCATCTTCAACTTCTTCATAACAATAGATCCAATGCCTTTCAAACTCTTTCATCAAAAGTGGGAATGATTTGCAATTTTTGTAAGGGTATTCCATACAAAAATGTCTAATGAATTGTGGTCCTCTTGTAGTTGTTGAATGGTCTTTCATACCTATTGATATTTCTTCCATTCTATCCTTTCTTATTCCACCTAATTAGATCGTGAAATAGAAATAACACATAATGGACCTTCTATTTCTTCTTCTTTCCTTGAAAGGGCATTGTTATCCCATATCCTAGGGATAACTAGGGATATTATGTCTTGAGGCGCACAGGTCCTAGACATGGAGTACTGAGAGCCATATGACTTGAGCTTGGCCTTGGAGGGCCCATCTTTTCTTCAACGCCTCCTCTCTATCAGTAGCAACAACATCCATCCCATCGGCCTGATTCTGAGGTAGCAGTGGGTCTTGCTCCATGGGGTAATGAGTCTGGGTATCATGGTATGTGTCACTCTGATTCTCAAAACATTTGAATATGTGCATTGAATTCTCTTTTGTTTCATGACATTTTCTTGGAAAATTTTTCCTTTTTACTCCTCCATACCTGAGGGGATGTCAGAGTGTCGTAGTAATTTGGTTCCCTTAGGGATGAGTTGCCACTGGGTGGCTCTATGAATGGTCATTTCCCATAGGTTAAAAGTAGGTGAAAAAAGTTAAAAGCCAAGATGAAACCTTGAGATGCTTCGCCCAGGGATCCCTGAGAAAGAAACAAAAGGCTTCTCATCAAGAAAAAGGGGGGACCTGTAAAATAAAATAAAACTCAAGACCTACTTGGTGGATAAGAGGTCTCATCATGAGCCGACCTATTAGGTCCATGGGAATGTAGTGGTATGACACTACTATTCATCTAGTCACCAAGCCAGGGTAGTGGCTCTTGGTGGCATAGCCAATTGAAAGGGGCTCTCATCACGAGCCAACCTTATCATCTCTGTGAAATACTTGTGGGTAACGTTGTCACTACTGGTCACCATGCCAGGGAAATGTCCTCTAGATATTCTCTTGAAATAAAAATCAAACAAGAAAGAGTAAAAATGAATTGAATGGGATAGGAAACAATTGCATCCGTGACAAGGTGCAACTCACCCTCTACAGAGGCACCCACAAGTAAGACCTACATTTCCCTATTATCACTGCACCTCTTGCCCAAACATCCCCTACACCATATCATGCATTTACATGACCTAGATTGGTATTCACCTGGAAACACCCCACACCTGAGGAGGATTATCCCAATAGGACATCCAGAGACCCTCTCCAAACTTGGTTTGTTAAATAACATAATTTCTTTGACCATTTTTTTGGGTAAAGGGGGGTTTGAAGCACATGTTTGGCTAACTTGATTATTATATGTGATTGACATTGCTATGATCCCTGTGAGTTATGAGCCAATGGAGGGTGTACTTTTTGTTTCTGCAAGACCATGCCCAACGGATAGGTACATATGGGGAGATGGTTAGCTCAGAACTCCATGGGGATAATATCCCACTAGATGGATGTTGAGACCCCAACTAGGAGCAAAGGGATACCGAAGGCTTGCACCAGAGAAAAGGGAGGAAGTTCCACTAGAGGCACTTTGCCAGGCTTGGATCTAGGGGGGTCTTTCCCTCCCACCATGACATTGGCCCTTGAAGGCCCATGACATCATCATTTTGAGCCTTGACGTCATCTAGTTGGGGTTTTTGGCATGAGGATGTCTTGGTTGGTACATGTGGCGGTTTCTTAGGGGTTTTGAGCCCCAACTTTTCACTTTGGAGGCCTAGCGTTCCAAGAGGGGGCCCAACGTCACCCTAGGAGGGGCATGAGGTCATCCCTAAAAGATAAAATTAGGGTTTTAATTGTCAATTTTATGTAAAACTGGATTTTTGATGTAAATTGGCCATGTCATCCTTTTTTGACCTAAAATGTAATTAAAGGTCACTTGTATTATATAAATAATTGAAAAATCTCTTATATTTTTGATCATCTTTCATTCACACAAGTGTGAGGTCTGAAATTCATTCCTCTTTAAAGGTTATTGGCTGAAACTAGTGATGTACACTTCTTGAAGGAGGAAACTTTTGGTGCTTTTGGCTATTTTCTTGTGGAGGATCTTCAACTAGGGTGATTTGATAGATTATTCTTGGTGAAGTACGTAGAAATTATGCATTTCTTTATTGTGAATGAATTCTATGATTATTTTTTACTTGTTTCATGTCTAAGATTATGAAATTGCTAGCTTGAAACCCTAGGGGAATGGCATGTGTTATCGTCTTTCTCCCTATAATCTTCCATATGTTAAAATCTCTTGAAAGACACCTAATTTTAAGTAAATACTAGAGCCCTACCATTGTAGCACTCTATTAACCTTACTTCCTTTTCCAATTGCATAATTTATTACATTTTGTTCAAGGAAAGAGGAAATCGCTAGGGCCTAACCCTTATTACTTTCTAGCAATTTTCTCTTGGAAAAGGATTTTTGAGGCCTTGGGATACAAACACCTATTTTGTCCTCTCCATCCCTTAACATATTATTATCATTTTCTACATTTCCTTTAATAATTTTCTACTGCCATTAGTGACTCCATTAACCCTAGAAAGGCACTAGACTACCTCTCACAAGTGGTGATTGAGCAAACAAACACTTATACTCTTATCCTTGAACTCTTTACTAACTCTTTCTAACCCTAAATTAGAATAATTCCTAAGATAACTTGATGCTTTATAAAAAAATTGCTACATCCATCTAAACATACATTAATTTGGTGTATTTACCTACATAACTCACACTAGAACCAATCAAAATCCAATTGTGACAATTTCTAGTGAATCTACTAGGTAAGTGCTAGTTTTGTGTGTGGTTTTCTTGCACTTTTGACCACTTAAACTTGCTTATGTTTCAAAATATAGCTACAACCATATAACTGCAGAAAAATATCTGGAAAAGTGACATTAAAATCTAGTATATCATTGCCAATTTTTCTTGTGACAATTTACTATCGATTTGCCTAGTTAATGTCACTTTTTATTGTGTTTTTCAAGCAATTTCAAGGCTTGAATCTTGTGGCTGTTATAAGATATTAATTGCTATTGTAAATTTATGCATTGCTGAAAATTCATAATCAGCTAGCTTGTTTTACAAAGTTTTATTGTCTTATGAAGTACTAACAATCATCTGGTACCTGGAAAGTGCCCCCGTTTGCCTTGTTGTCTTGTTCTGGGAAGGTACACAATATCATTTATTTGCTTCATCTTTAAGACATAAAAGAAACCTCTGATTAGATTTATCTATGAGAGGGGAAGGGTTTCCTTGTGACTATGTTCATTAGCATTCTCAAACCCCCTAGGTCACTGGGGACGTCTCCCCTAGGGTATCTTAAACATACTCCTAAATATAAATGGATCTCCTATTAAGGTGACAGTGATAGGTTATTCCCAGTTACACCAATTATGTACCTATTTTCCTTGGGGTTTTGGGGCAAGTAAAAATTGTGCGATAACATTTTGGCGCCGCTACCGAGGAACACTGAATCAATATTCCTCAAAATAACACTTTTTCGGTAAGCCTTACCTTCAAAGCCTTTATCTTATGAAACTTACCTGACGACTCGAGTGAGGGTGATTCCCTCTTTTCCATTTGATGATCCCTAGAAGGATTATCTGGTGACTCCACTAATGATTAAGCCAAACATGGCTTCTCAATGGGACCAAGGAAATTTTAAACCTTTGGATATGAGTAAAATACTAGGGTATCCTTGACGAATGCCTCCAAGGTATGAAAACTGGCTCCCTAAATTCATTGGTAATGATGAAGAGAATTCTAATAAACATGTGTGATTTTTAATCTTTCTTTCAACTCCACCCCATCAGTGACAATGTTGAAGACCTAGCAATGAAACTTTTCTCTGCTAGTCTTCATAATAATGCCAGGAGATGGTATGATGGCCTCCTTGATGCTAGTATTACATCCATGGATCCGTTAGAAGAGGTTTTCCTTGAGAAATGGGATCCTGGGGTCTTCATAGAAAGACGTGATCGCATAAAGAAGAATGAGAATGCAACTATTAGGGAATTCCATGATAGATTTGAAAGGCTATTACAAAAAATACCATCAAACCTTCACCCGTCACACAACTTTATTCTCCATATTTACACCAAAGCCTTTAGTGGAAAAATAAGTTTCCCTATCAGAGATAAAGCTCCTAGAGCAATCCAAGAAATTTATCACATCGCTATACAAATCGAAGCTGATATTTCCTTATTCAAGAAAGAACAATCCTTTGTTCCAGAAATTGAGGTTGGTGAGACCAAAGATACCTCGGATGTTCCCAAGAGAGTGTCCTCCATTGAGACCCCAGTTGAAGAAACCCTGAGAGGTTTGGAGCAAGACATCGATCAAGAAGAGGTTCAGGAGAAGGGCCCCAATAAAGGTTACCAATCCTATGAGGAGGAGAAAGAGTATACTCATACCTTTACCAAGGATAATGAGGACCTGGTTGAAGAACGAGAGCTTGAATATATTCAACATGATGAAGTATTGATGTGTGCTCCTCCCTCTAATGAATCCATCCAAAATCCCATTTTTCCTGCATAAGAAGAAGAGGATGAGGTTAGTCACTTTTCTTTTCAAATTTTTGATGATACCTTATTCTATGATTCATAAGGGGAAGAATAAAGGAAATATTTGGACAAGACAAATCCTCCTTATTATGATTTTGAAGATGTAGAGACAAGTAATGCGGATGAAACAATGATGCATGCTCTTCCATCTAATGAAGTAATCCAAATACTCAAAGATCCTGCACAAGAAGAAGTAAATACTGTAAGTTATTTTCCTTTCCAAGAGTCTGATGATGCTTTATTTTATGATTTGGAAAGTGAAGAATTATTAGAGGAGCCCTTGGATGTTTTAAGCCCTTCATATTATGATAAAGTTGATGACTATGTTGATAATATTTATGAATTCATACATGTCGAAAAACGCAAATGGGATGTGATTAGATATGATGGGGGTCCCATTTACGACATTGAGGGTCATTTCCAACAATTTCCTTTACAACTATCATATGATATTACTAATAAATTTGACATTTGGAAACAAGGAGATGATACGATTACAAATATTTTTTAGACACCCAAGGATGACCTGGTGCTATGTTCTCCTAATGATTTTTGGTCATACCTTAAGGATTTTGATGAATATTACTTTGAGCACTTAGATTTATTCCAACAAGAAGATTATCAACCATCGTTGTGCTCAGATATTGATAAAGGTAAGGACATTGCTTGCCCAAAAAATTATCCTTATGACACTGTCTCCCAAATCCCTTTTTTTATCTCGCTATATCACTCAAGGTGTAGTTGGGAATCATGTCCTTTGCCTTAAGTTTTCTCTGAGGAAAATCTTACTTTTAGAGTTCAAGGGTAGGTTGAATACCTCAAGAAGAAGTTTGTTATCTCAATCTTTCAGCCTACCCTTAATAAATTGTCATTCATCCCCTAGGTTCTTGGTAGTCCCTTCCCAGACCTCATATTGTGAAGACGTCCAAGGTAGCCGACCTTCAGACTCTTTGAGTCGATCTATTGAACCTTTGATTTTTCACTATCCCTTTCTGAAATGGATTGAGCACTTTCCTAAAGGTGTGAATTGGCATAATTTTGTCCCTCCATCCCGCCTCCATGAGCTAGACTTTACGATTTCCGATGATACAATACATTTTCTAACTCATGTTATTTTTGTGCTTGAGTTATCATTGTTTTGGTTTATGATGAAGCACAAAGGAAGGTATTATGAGACATTGCTAGGATGGTTTCATTGTCTATTTGAATACACCTAGAATCCAACCAACAGGTAAGTAGAGGTAATTAGGTAGGAATTTTCATTCATTGTGTATACCATATACATATCATGCTAGAATAATGTAGTTGTAGTTTCATTTCCATTTGTATATATTCTTGCTTACTTTTATTTCATTGTATCATATATGAGCTAGTGGTGATATCACCACCCCAAAAGATTACTAATTATTTTTGTTGAGATCTAGTAGATCACAGGTCATGCTAGAGATGTTGAGGTTCTCATGTGCTCTACGGTGAGCACATGTCCCTGATTTGGAGCTAGATGTTATCCTCTATCCTAGGAATAACTAAGGGGATCATGTCTCGAGGCCTAAAGGTCCTAGACATGGAGTAAAGAGAGCCATATGACTTGAGCTTGGCCCTGGAGGGCCCATATTTTCTTCAACGCCTCCTATCTATCAACAACATCAACATCCATCCCATCGACCTAATTCCGAGGTAGCAGTGGGTCTTTCTCAATGAGGTAATGAGTTAGGCTATCATGGTATGTGTCACTCTGATTCTCAAAACATTTGAATATGTGGATTTAATTCTCTTTTGTTTCATGACATTTTCTTGGAAATTATGCTTTTTAACTTGTCCATACCTAGGGGAATGACAGAGTGCCCTAGTAAGTTGGTTCCCTTAGGGATGAGTTGCCACTGGGTGGGTCTATTAAAGTTCATCATCCAATCCTTCCATATTTATCACTTTTCATCATTTTCCCTCTCATCTATCCCCTACATTGGTTCGGGCATTGGGTTTTCCAAGCTAGTAAGGGTTGTACCTTGCCTTGTGGAAAGAAGGGGATAAAGGCCCATAGGGTAAAAGTAGTTGGAAAAAGTTAAAATCCAAGATCAAACCTTGAGATGCTTTGCCCAGGGATCCCCGAGAAAGCAATATAAGGCTTCTCAACAAGAAAAAATGGGGACCAGTAAAATAAAATAAAACTCAATACCTAGTTGGTGGATAGGAGGTCTCATCATGAGTCGACCAATTAGGTCCATGGGCATGTAGCGGTACAAAACTACTATTCATCTGGTCACCAACCCAGGGTAGTGTCTCTTGGTGGAATAACCAAGAAAAAGGGGTTCTCATCATGAGCCAACCTTCTCATCTCTGTGAAATGTTTGTGGGTAACACTGTCACCACTAGTCACCATGCTAGGGCAATGTCCTCTAAATATTTTCTTGAAAGAAAAATAAAATAAGACAAAGAGTAAAAAGGCATTGAATGGGCTAGGAAACAATTGCATCCATGACAAGGTGCAACTCACCCTCTACAGAGGCACCCACAGGTAAGACCTACATTTCCCTATTATCACTGCACGCCTTGCCCAAACATCCCCTACACCATCTCATGCATTTACATGACCAAGATTTTTATTCACCTGGAAACACCCCACACCTGAGGAGGATTATCCCAATAGGAAATCTTGATACCCTCTCCAAACTTGGATTGTTAAATAACATAACGTCTTTCAACATTTTTCTGGGTAAAGGGGGGTTTGATGCACATGTTTGGGTAACTTGATTATTAGATGTGATTGACATTGCTATGATCCCTGTGAATTATGAGCCCATGGAGGGAGTACTTGTTGTTGCTGCAGGACCATGCCCGATGAATAGGTACATATGGGGAGATGATTAGCTTGGACCTCCATGGGGCTAAAATCCCACTAGATGGATGTTGAGACCCTAACCAGGGGCAAATGAATACCAGAGGCTCGCACCAGAGAAAAGGGAGGAAGTTCCACCAAAGGCACTTTGGCAGGCCTGGACCTAGGGGGGTATTTCCCTCCCACCATGAAATTGGCCCTTGAAGGCCCCTGACATCATCATTCCGAGCCTTGACGTCATCTAGTTGGGGTTTTTAGCATAAGAACGTCTTGGCTGACATGTGTGGCAGTTTCTTAGAGGTGTGAGCCCCAACGTTTCACTTTGGAGGCCTAGAGTTCCAAGAGGGGGCCCAACGTCACCCTAGGAGGGGTATGGCATCATCTGTAAAAGATAAAATTAGGGTTTTAATTGTCAATTTTATGTAAAACTGGATTTTTGATGTAAACTAGCCATGTCGGCCTTTTTTGACCTAAAATGTAATTAAAGGTCACTTGTATTGTATAAATAAGGGAAAAATCTCTTATATTTTTCATCATATTTCACTCACACAAGTGCGAGGTCTGAAATTCGTCCCTCTTTGAGGGTTATTGATTGAAACTAGTGATGCACACTTCTTGAAGGAGGAAAATTTTGGTGCTTTTTGGCTATTTTCTTGTGGAGGATATTCAACTAGGGTGATTTGCTATATTATTCTTGGTGAAGTAGAAATTCTGCATTTATTTATTGTGAATTAATTCTATGATTATTTTTTACTTGTTTCATGTCCAAGATTATGAAATTGCTAGCTTGAAACCCTAGGGGAATGACATGTGTTATCATCTTTCTCCCTATAATCTTCCATATGTTAAAATCTCTTGAAAGACACCTAATTTGAAGTAAATACTAGAGCCCTACCATTGTAGCACTCTAGTAACCTTACTTCCTTTTCCAATTGCATAATTTATTACATTTTGTTCAAGGAAAGAGAAAATCGCTAGGGCCTAATGCTTGTTACTTTCTAGCAATTTTCTCTTGGAAAAGGATTTTTTTAGGCCTTGGGATACCAACACCTCTTTTGTCCTCTCCATCCCTTAACATATTATTATCATTTGCTACATTTCCTTTAATAATTTTCTGCTGCCATTAGTGACTCCATTAACCCTAGAAAGGCACTAGGCTACCTCTTACAAGTGGTGATTGACCAAACATACACTTATACTCTTATCCTTGAACTATTTAATAACTCTTTCTAACCCTAAATTAGACTAATTCATAAGCTAACTTGCTTCTGTAGCAAAACATTGCTACAACCATCTAAACATACATTAATTTGGCACATTTACCTACATAACTCACACTAGAACCAATCAAAATCCAATTGTGACAATTTCTAGTGAATCTACTAGGAAAGTGCTAGTTTTGTGTGTGGTTTTCTTGCAATTTTGACCACTTAAAATTTCTATGTTGCAAAATATAACTACAGCCATCTAACTGCAGCAAAATCTCTGCAAAAGTGACATCAAAATATAGTCTTCATTTCCAATTTTGCTTGTGACAATTTACTATCAATTTGCCTAGTTAAAGTCACTTTTTATTGTCTTTTTCAAGCAATTTGAAGGCTTGAATATTGTGGCTGTTATAAGATATTAATTGCCGTTATAAATTGATGCATTTCTGCAAATTCATAATCAGCTAACTTATTTTACAAAGGTTTATTGTCTTATGAAGTCCTAACAATCATCTGGTACCTAGAAAATGCCCCCGTTTGCCTTGTTGTCTTGTTCTTGATAGGTACACAATATGATTTATTTTCTTCATCTTTAAGACATAAAAGAAACCTCTAATTAGAGTGATCCATGAGAGGGGAAGGGTTTCCTTGTGACTATTTTCCTTAGCCTTCTCAAACCCCCTAGGTCATCGGGGACGTCTCCCCTGGGGTAGCTTAAACATACTCCTAAATAGAAAGGGTTCTCCTATTAAGGTGACCGTGATAGGTTATTCCCAATTACTCAAATTATGTACCCTCTTGCCTTGGGATTTTGGGGCAAGTAGAAATTGTGCGATAATAGGCATCTGCCACAACATTATGTTTTCCTTTTTTGTAGATAATTTTAAAGTCATAAACTAGCATCTTTGTAACCCATTTTTATTTATTTTCTCAACATAATCATTTCTCCAAGAATTAGTTCAAACTATCATGATCTGTTTTTACTTTGAAGTGTCTTCCTATTAGGTAAGGGATCCATTTCTGAACTGCATGTAGTATGGTCAACATTTATTTTTCATAAATGGATTTGAGTAAGTTTTTCCTTAATGTTTCTTCTTTCAAAGGCAAAGGGCCTTCCTTATTGCATTAAAACTACACCAATTTCATGGCCCAAGGTATCACACTCCAAAATTAATGTTTTTGTAAAGTTATGTGTGGCCAGGATGAGAGTTGTACACATAGTCTCAAGTTTTTCAAAATATTTGGTTGTTGCTTCAGTCCAAGAAAATGCTTCCTTATTTTATAATGTTGTTAGAGGTGCTGCTATTTGACCATAGTTCTTGAAAAAATTGCGGTAATATCCTGTCTATCCTAATAATCCTCTAAGTTTATTCAAGGTTTTGGGAATTTTCCATTCCCTCATAGATTTAATTTTTTTAGGGTCCACTTTTACACCTTCTTGAGACACAATATGACCCAAATATTCCACTTCTTGAACCCCAAAGGAACAGTTGGAAGGATTTTAATAAAGTTGTTTCTCTTCCAATAGTTGTAATACTTTGTCAACATCTTGTACATGCTCTTCCCAAGATTTATTGTAGATTAGTATTTTTATAACACAAATTGTAGGTTGGGAAAAGCCCGACCCAACCACAAAAGAAAGTGCTACAACTTGGGAATCCTACACCCAATGTCACCTCGATGTAAGTCCCGCACTTCAAGGGTGCCTAAGTCTCTATAGGGAGGCAATCCCAGTGGCCCTAGGGGGAAAGAGATGGGGCTGGATAGAGATGGAAGTGGATCCCCTAGAGGTCAAATCTAAATGGAGTGAAAAGTGGAAAGATATTCCTTGTAAACCCAACAAGTATTGCCCCCAAAGATGTAATACTTGTTCGGATAATTGTACCTACCCGAGACACAAGAAAATCCAACTTGCAATGATATATGTTAGTATGGATCAACAAGTTAAGCTTGTTGTCCCTAATTTGCAGAAATAAATGGCAATTTATATCAGAAAATAAAACATCCAAATCAACATACAAATATCTAAACTAGTTAAGAAAATCAACATTAAGATTAACAATAAATATGGGCTGAAAAATGGCACTTAAGAGGCAAGAGAAGATGATTGTTGTAAACATGTATTTTCTGTAGAAAATTGCAGCCTTATGGTTGTATCTTTTAGTCACTTATATCATAAAGTTACACCATCAACATATGCCAACAATTAGCCCAAAAGATGTGCCTTAGTTAGTAGAGTTAGTGAGAAAATTTTTAGGAGCTAGTCTAGGGTTAGTTTAGGAGTTATGGTTAGTAGTTTATCTAGGTTAGATCATACCTAATGGTTGTATGTTAAAGTTTCTAAAACAAATTTAAGTAGTGGGAGAGAGGGGAATCCCTAGTAGGGGAAGACTCCTCTCAATGTGGCAAACCAACTCCAAGCAAGAGATATTTCAAAAGACAAAAAATCACGTTTCCCAAGGAAACAATTTTATATCTCCAATGCAAAAAATAGATGACTAGTTCCTTTACTCTTGGGTTAATGGATTCAAATAAATGAACTAGATATAATACTTCCTTGGGGGTGTAAATCCTCTTACTTCCCAAGGAAAGTATCTCTAGTTAGTGTTTGAGAATGAGGGGTGTAAATCCCCTAACTTCCTCAAACAAACTTGTTGGGCTCCGGATTTATAACATTTTCTTGTTGTTTCTTGAAGATATTAATTACTCTCCTGAAGACTTTTGTTTAACAAAGGGCATTCTTTCTATGCTATTCATGTTCTGTTACACATATATGTTCCATTGCAGACAGAA